>JAXQQM020087632.1:0-30620 GCA_034641835.2 Pinus albicaulis
ATCCAAGAAAATTTGATGAGGAAGGTCCAAGCACTTCCTATTAGCAGCATAAGAAACTGACAATGCAAAATCTCCACAACATTCTACTAGATCCCCTTTCTTTGAGAAGGAAGGTGAATGGTGTGAATATGAAGGATACTTGGGGTATGAGACCCTAAGTAAATATCTTTATGAGTAAAAATCACAACCTTGAGCACTTAAGGAGAATATAACTCTCCAACAGTTCTTTTAGCCACCCATAAATTCTGTCATATCAAGTGGTGGCTAAATGATTTTGGATAGCCTTCAAGAAACAATTTCATTGCTAAAATTGTTGATGCTTAAATTCTTTTGATAATATCCTATCCTTTGGTAATCGTCACTGCGCTTCCCCTTTTCAACTCAGAAATTCTATTGTCATTACATAAAGATTACTGCTGCAAACTAACCTCATTTTAACCCCTTCATCCCCCATAAAATCTTTCATTTTTCATGTTTCTGTCCTTTCCCCTTCATCAAAACCCCTTTGATAAGGTTTAAGACCCCTTATTTGCTTTATCGAAACCCTCAAATTCCTTTGAAAACCATTGAAAATCCATAAAAATGAATTTTTATATTATAGACTTAAGCCCCCTTGGGCTAAGTCTTTAACCCTTCCCTCCATACGCCCTGGTTCCAGAACCAGGCGCTGGCCCTCCAAGTGCTTATCGCATCACCCGATGCCGATTATCCCTCCATTCTAAAACCCCCAGTCACATGGTTTCCATATAACCTACGGCCCTGCAGATGGGCACCCAGTCATATTGTAAATAAATTTTCCACCCCAAAGTTTAAACCTTCGTTCATAAAAAATATGTCGGTTTTTATTATATTTTAAAGTTTTTCGCCGGTGCAAATTTCTAGTCGCTCTCCATCGTCGATCTGAGCTGCAAATTGACGGCGCACAATCCATCACCCCAGTGGTCCCCTCCATCCACTCGCCGATTGTAAAACCAAGCGGATTTCATTGCACCGCTTTTGAGAGGGGGGCGGTTTTTTCTATTTCGCAGCGATTCCATATGTCAGCTGACACGTGTCTTGGGCCCATTTTCAAAAACCGCCGTTCATCGCGCATTAAATATCGGCGATGGAGTGGGCGCGATATTGATGCGCATTTTCTAATCTGAGGCCACTCATCAGATGGTGGTCGCGCTCCGAAGAAGCTCGTGCATTAACCACCGGTACGGTGCAGTCATAAAATAATTTCTGCTGTCGATATGATTTGCAGATCGACGGCCCATACTCCATCACCTTGGTCCCTACTGCCACATCAACCTCCACGCGGAAGAGTCTAATTGGGGTGGATCTCTATGTGTTTTCGATACAATCACCCAATGCGGACCCGGGAGCTTTATTCAGCAAAATTTTATTACATGTTTGATGTCCGGGCGCGTTTCTAAGGTTTATTGGCCCCTATTTTTCCACTGTTGATCGCGTGGGCCGATTTCATCCAACGACCCACATTTTTCCCAAACCCCGAACATGATTTTTGACCATTTTTGTCCAAAACAAAGGTTTAAACCATTTTTCTGTTTCGCTTTGACTTTTCACCTCCGTTCTCGACCGTCGATCTCTGCGCGATTGATGACTCTGATCTAATTCTTCCCCTGTTTCTTTTTTGACCCCCTCTAATCAATCTAAACCGTTGGATGATGCCATCCAACGGCCATGCTCTCTCCATGTGCCTTCCGAAGCAGTAGACCTATACATGCATGATTTTATAATAGTTGTTTGTATTTTGTAGGGTTTAAATGGTTTTTCCTCCATGACTGAAGAAATTTCAAACACAGAGGGTGACGATCCTCCCACCTTCGATTCATTAAAGAAAATCCTTTGCAGGGTTTAAAATTCACGTTCCATCGGTGTTTCATGAGGCATTGATGCCATATCACCCCTACGCAGCCCTGCACACTAGCAAAACACAGTGAATCAAGCACAAATCAAAGAGTATCAGTGTCAAAGACAGATCTGTAGGATTACGGCTAAGATGGATTATCAGAAGCCTAATCCTCCTGACCAAAACACAGCTTAAAGAAAATCATAAAGGTTCATCAGAACAGAAAGCATACGCTGCCACATCAGGGGCTAATTAAGTCCCCCAGCTACCACAGAGCCACCTACAGCCTCAAAGCAATCAAAAGAAGGTCGAAGTTATTACCAGACCAGGAGGTATTTTGCATCAATACAACTGAACAATTATTTAAACCAAAGGAACTTATTGTAAACTATCAACAGAAGTTATTACAAGGATAACGAGGAGCCTTGAAGTCAAAAAATTATTTCCAGCAAGCCTAATAGTTAATATAAATGATTTAATACAGAGGACACCTATGTAAGCTTCTTCATTGAGTCCCCAAAGGCCGATAAGCCATTTAAGTTTGTATTAATTATCTTTAGAGATATTTTATCAGAGTCGACCTCCTCATTTCTTCTACAAATAATTCTGTAGAAGAAGAGAAGTTGTTGGTTGGTTGTTGGTTGATAACTAGTTGTAATATCAGAACTCTCTGAAATAATACATAGTCTGTTGAAGTTGAAGAAGAAATTGAAGTCTTGGAAGTCCTGATGATGTTGTTGCATGCTTGTTCTTGAGAAGGCTCTATCATTGGATCCATGAGCTTGGTGGTTGGTGAAGTATTCTAAACTGTTTAATGTTTTCTCTTGTTTTCATTATGTTTCATAATTTATTACTACAGTAGGTTGAAATTTTTAGGCTAAGAAATGACTCCTGGAAGCACCTTAGACCTGTTCATCCTTCATTATTTCATGTTTTCTTCTGCTGAATTATTTTAGAGTCTTTAATCTCTCTCTTTAGTCTTCATGCTTGTTTATTTCCTTAATAGTTCGAATAGTTGGTTTCAGCATGATTTATGGTTTTCCCTGCTTGTCTGTTGCCACTTAAAAAATGTTATTGAAGTCTCCCTTTGAAGCTTTTGTTTACAGTGAGTCAAGGAGGTCTGTTCTGATCTTTCCCTTTGTCCTGGCTTAAACAGTTGCCTTGAAGGTATTTATAGTTGTAATCATAGATGCGTTAGGTGTTCCCTCTTCTATGACTGCGATTATTAGTGAATCTTTTATGTTTTCTAAGTCATTTGAAATAAGATCTTTGAGGAAATAGGGTGTTCCCTGAATCTTCGATTTCATTTTAAAAGTTGTTTTTTGAAATCATTGTTTTCTTAAAGGTGTGATTTGTAGAATTCATGGTTAGCCCTATCTATCAAAAAACTCTTTATTATTCAAATTGTGTTTCCAAATTCCCTTTTGTTGAGAATTAAACTTCTCTTTCCAAATCATTGATGTCCATCTCATTCAAAAAACCAAAGGATCCTGTGGCCAAGTTAGATTTTCCCTTTGATATCCCATATCCATTGATGAGTATGTTATGACCTCTTCTTGACTCCACTTCCCAATGAACCAGATGTTTCTCCTTTCTATATATCTTTCCTAGATCTTTCATATTCTGTTGTGTCAACCCAACCAAACAAACAAACAAACACCTGCACTTAATAACTAGTCTAAAATCCATACTCTAAGCACATAAGATAAACCTTTGCAAACAAACATTTGAGAGATCCCTCTCTGAGAACAGGAGGACTAGATCTTGTAACTCTAAAGATTTATCTGATGTTGCCTTGTCTTTTGATTTGCCAAACTATCAAAACACGGGACTCCAACCTAATGGTGATCACAGTGGGACCTACTGAGAATACAATTGTTTAAAAACACTTCTTAAAACTCTTTAGGCCCTTAAACTGATAAAGAACACCTTCTGGACTCATCCCACCGCTCACACCAACATAATGGCGATCACAGTTGGACCTTGAGTAAAATTTTCAAAACAAAACACTCATTGTCCAGTATAACATAAGTAACCTTCTTCAAGCACTACCAAGCAATGGTAATCATGATAAAACTTGTTTGAATCAGTGACAAACTAAGTAACCCTTAGGATTCTCATAGAACCTTATCAAACCTTGAAGGAATCAGTTACCAAGCCATAGGAGTAAACTCTGTATGTTTTGACACCTTAGCTAAGTGTAAAATCAGACTTAGGACACTCTCATAACCTATACGACCGAAATAACTCAAAAAAACCCAAAAGAAATTTCAGTTTGGCTTCACAAATAAATATGGTGGTGGAACCATCTAATATCTTACCTTCATAAAAGCTAAAAAGTTTCCACCTGGCGACTCCACTAGCCCCAATAGGTCTATTACTCATCTAGGTCTCCAGGTCTCTTTAGGACTATGTTAACCAGCCTTGAAGAAGTTTAGGAGCCTAGTCCCTTACTAGATAAGACATCATGAGAGGTAAAATTCCCAAAAACAGTCCCTGAAACCTCAACCCCTCTCATTTTTGAAAAACAGTCTGGCTTCACATAGGATCAACACTAGATCCCATCCAGACCCAAATCCTCCTTTAATAGTTGACAATCCAGAGAGAATTCTGTGGCAGACTTCTAACTCTGGAAAATCAGCTGCTAATAGGATCCTCTTAAGAACAAAATCTGTCCCTGAAAACCTTGTTGTCTTAGAGGATTCACACTTTGATTTACATCATACACAAAACATTTTTAGAACTATATCTCAAGGTGATTTAAACCAAATTGATCTTGACATTGCAGATTTGCAACAATTCTTTAGTAGAGAAGCTTCACCTTCCACTCCTCCTGATTCTCAGCTTCTTCATCGCTTTAGCCTTTTCCATAAAAAATCTGCTCAAAATCATTTTGCTGGCCCAAGTGTTTCTTCCACTCCAATCTATACTACCACTGTGCAAAAGACCCCTGTTCTGTCCACTTTCACTCTTGTAAATCCACCCTTATTTCTAGCCATGGCAACATGGCATGCCCCATTAGTGTTACCACAACCTCTACTTCCCTTACCAAATGATTACCAATCCAAAATCCCTCACTTCACTGGAAAAGAGTCTACAACAGCTCAACATCATGTAGAAAGGATGGAAGATGCATTTGATTACATGGAGATAGAAGAAGAAACTGTGAAGATGAGGATCTTCGCCCAAATTTTAGGAGGAGATTTAAAGAAATGGTTTAAACACTTACCTCCTAATAGCATAAATGATCTCCCTGCCTTGCATCAAACATTCATCAACAAATGGGAACTCAAAAAGAACCCTCTCCAAATACTAGCAGAGTATAGAAGCCTCAAGAGAAATAAAGGGGAGAGTGTCCATGATTATTCCACTAGGTTTAATAGTGTTTATAATGCTCTCCCACCTCACATGAAGCCTCCTCAAGGCATGGCCTTGGTATGATATCCTGAAGGCCTTGATGCTGAAATGACTTATGAGTTAAGGGGGAGAGATTACTTAACCTTAGAAGACATGCAGAAAGGAGCTTTGAGTGTAGAAGCAAACATAATCGAGAAAAGAAATAGGTTGAGATTAGAGAAGAGGGTAACTCATAATGATGACCTACTACCCTCAACCTCAGCTTCTGACACAAAAATTGACAACCTAGTGAAGGTGATGGAGAGGATTCTTGAAAAGATCAATTTGAATGAGATACTGCCACCAAGAGAACCTCAAAATAAACAAAACAGAAATAGAAATCAGAATTATAGAAGAGAAAACAATCAAGATAAGCAAAAGGAAAGCGACCAACAGATTAGACCCCCCTTCCAATAGAACTATGTAGATCAATATGAGGAAGATAGGGAGTTGGAAAGGTTGGAAGAATCTCATGTAAACTTTATTGGATCAGACAGTGGGGATGATGCTTTCCTCACTAAAGAAGAACAAGGTTTTTTCTCTTATGATCAAAATACAAACACCTATGAAGATTCTGAGGACTATAGATTGGGTTTTGAAAATGAAATCATGGAGGTGCATAAACAATATGATCTTAGGAGCAAGGGGAACATAGACAATTCAAAGGATAAGAACACTAGCACTGTTGTCAAGAAAAACATAGAAATTCAACCCAAAAAGACAACAAATAAAACCAACATTTTGACCAAGAAACCAGACATAAACAAAGACAAAAGTGTCCAGCCAAATGTTGAACAGACTACCCCTAGCACTTCAGCTAATGGTCCTAATAAAACTATCCCAATTACCAGTCCAAACAAGGTTCATCAAATCAAAATTGCTGAAAAGAATTCAATTGAAAAGACAGATGTAAATATGAACAAGTCATTTGTTCCTTTTAGTCTTGAGGGAGAGATTTCTACGATAAAAATTACCATTCCTCTAACTGAACTAGTAACCCAAGAAGTGTACAAAAACCAATTTTTGAAAGCTTTGAACAAGGTAATCACTGACTTGCATGTTATTAAGTGATGACAAGCTTTGAGTTATTCATTTGATCCAAAATTGAAGGAAAATGAAGAGATTTGTCTCCACTTCTAATATTGCTTATTATACACAGAAAATTTTACACAATGCCATGTTAGATTCAGGGCTTGGAGCTTCCACACAATCTAATGCCAAGGTAGTAATGACTGACTTGAGTACTAAACCATACAAAGACTTGTATTCCTTTGACTCAAGCAGAGTCAAATGTTTGGGTTTAATCAAAGATTTATGTGTTAATCTAGCTCAAATCCCTGCTAAGAGTCTAGTTATGGACATAGTGGTAGCTGACATTCCCCCTAAGTATGGCATGCTCTTATCAAGATCATGGGGAGCCAAACTTCAGGGAAGCCTTCAAATGGACATGTCTTATGCCACCATCCCTGTTTTCAACCAAAACAGAAGACTATACAGGGAATTTCACATGAAGTACATGGTGAGCAACATAGACAAACCAAACAACTCTACAATCTATTCTATTCAATCAAGTTTAGATTCCTTTATCTTATATAACGAAGATGAAATCACCCAACAAGATAAGGAAAACATGTACCCAATCAGTTCACTAGAACAATCAAATCTTCCCTTCAATCAAATTCAAAACATTGACAATCAACAGCAACAAGAAAATGAAAATTAGGCAAATGTACTTTGGAAAATAAACTTTGATGGATCCTATAACAAAACAAGTGCAGGGGCAGGTGTTTGGATTCAAAATATGAATCAAGTTTTTTCATACAAATTGGATTTCCCATGCACTAACAATATCGCTGAGTATGAAGCCCTTCTCCTAGGCTTACAACTGCTTAAACAATTAGAAGCCCAAAAGATATCGATATTAGGAGATTCTGAACTTATCATAAAACAAATCAAAGGGGAATACTCAGCTAGGAATCCAAGGATCAGGGAATATCGGAACGCTGCCATTGATTTATTGAAAACCTTTGAAAAATATGAACTCATTTTCATCCCTAGAGCACTGAATCATCTAGCAAATGAACTCACCTTCAATGCTAGCAATTTCCAAATACCTGAGATAAATCAACAGCTCAGCGTAAAGGTAAAACACAGGCCTGTTGTGCCTGATAACGAAGATCACTGGCAAGTTTTTGACTCTGACAAACACATAGATGATTTCTTAAAGTCAGAAAATGATTTCAGCATACCAATATCAGAATCTAGCCATAAATAAAATTGTTTGCATATTGAACAAATCCTAGAATTTGAAATGACATATACTGCGGATATAAATCATTATGAGAATCCTTTTGAAGCATAGATAATTGACAACACAAACCAAGAAGACTTGGAAGTTTTACAATGCAAAAATGATGAAATTCCAAGAGGTCTCGCACCTTTAGAACACCTTTTTTATTTTAACGATGTAGCCAAAGAACCGAGAATGGAGCCTGTGGAAACGAATGTAGAAGAGCATAAAATAGGCAGTCTAGCAGAACCCAAGATGATTAAACTATCCAGCACCCTCCCAGCTCACACAAAATTGCAATACATAGAGTTGTTCAAAGAGTTTAAAGATGTGTTTTCTTGGGGATACAAAGACTTAAAATCATATGATACCAGCATCATCCAGCACAAGATTCCCCTGAAGGAAAATCAAAAGCCTTTTAAACAAAAAATAAGGAGAATAAACCCTATTTTATTACCTTTAGTTAAAGCAGAAATTGAAAACATGCATGATGCTAGGATCATAGTACCCATTAGATTTTCAGAGTGGGTATCAAACTTAGTTTCTGTTAGAAAGAAAACAGGGGAAATCAAGCTCTGTATTGACTTCAGAAATTTAAATAGAGCCTCTTTAAAAGACAACTACCCCTTACCAAAGATGGACCATATACTTCAAAGGGTAGTTGGGTCAAGAAGGATATCCCTCTTAGATGGGTTCTCGGGTTACAACCAGGTGTTAGTGCTCCTAAGTGATCAAATCAAGACTGCTTTTACTACAGCTTCGGGCACCTTTATGTATGTCAAAATGCCTTTCAGATTAATGAATGCAGGGGCCACCTTCCAAAGGGCCATGGACATAGCCTTTTCTGAAGACATTGGCTATTTCATAATCATTTATCCTGATGACATAACCATTTTCTCAAAAACTGATGAAGAACATTTGATTCACTTGAGAATTTTTTTTGAGAAGTGTAGGAAATTTGGCTTATCTCTGAATCCTAAGAAAACACTCTTTTGTCTCCAAGAAGGTAAAATTCTTGGTCACATAATTTCAGAAGAAGGAATCAGAATAGACCCTACAAGGATAGATGGCATATTGCAGATCAACCATCCAAGAAGCCTCAAGGAGTTGCAATATTTCATCGGAAAGATTAATTTTCTGAGGTTTATCCCTAATCTTGCTGAGCTATTAAAAAACATTACAAACATGCTTAAGAAAGATGTTGGTGTAAAATGGACTTTACCAGCTAAACAATCATTCAAACTAGTCAAAAAAGCTCTTACTCAAACACCAGTCCTGATTAGTCCAAATTTTAACAAAGACTTTTACATCTTTTATTTTGCATCTGAGCATACAATAGCTGCAGTTTTACCTCAAAAGAATGACTTGGGGCAAGAACAACCAATATCTTTCTTTATTAGGGCCTTAAGAGATGCTCCTCTCAAATATAACATCATGGAGAAGCAAGCCTTAGCATTAGTGAAAGCATTAAAGGACTTTAGGGTCTATATTTTACACTCTCACATAATTGCTTTTGTTCCACATACTGTTTTCAAGGACATTCTAAGTCAAGACCCTGATGGTAAAAGAGGAAAATGGAAACCAACTATTCTTGAATATGACTTAGAAATCAGGCCCACCAAACTATTTAAAGGGCAAGGATTAGCAAAACTTATGGCTGAGTCTAACTTCCAAGCACTGGACATGAATATGGTAGATGTGTTGGAAGAAATAGAAGAATTTACTGCTCCTTTTATTAAAGAAACATTTCTGAATTCTCCTTGGTATGCTGACATTATTTATGTGCTTTTATATTTAAATTCCCCTCCTTCTTTGTCTAAAACTAAAGCTAGCTTTTTGAAACAAAAGGCTTTGAGTTTTTGCATCCTAGATGGGGTGTTATATTGGAAAAATGTTGTTGGAATTTTGCTTAAATGTTTACTTGAAGATGATGCAGGGAAAATCATGCATGAGTTGCATAACGGAGAATGTGGAGGACACCTCTACTGGAAGGCCACAACAAACAAAATTCTTAGATCAGGTTACTATTGGCCTACCCTTTTCCCAGACACTCAGAAGTTGGTCATGTCTTGCCATAAGTGTCAAATATTTGATGGCAAAAGAAAACTTCTTCCCTTACCCTTACATCCTATCATAATTGAGGCACCTTTTCAACAATGGGGGCTAGACTTCATTGGAGAAATTCACCCATCTTCCTCAGCTCAACATAAGTGGATCCTCATGGCCACTAACTTCTTTACCAAGTGGATAGAAGCTATACCCTCCAGGAATGCTAACGACTCTGTCATTATCAAGTTCTTGAAACAAATATCCTATCCAAATTTAGTTGTCCCAGGAAAATCATAACAGACAATGTTCTTGCTTTTAAATCTAAAAAGATGGTTGACTTCTGTTACAAATACCACATAACCTTGGGCCATTCCATTGCTTACTATCCCCAAGGAAATGGATTAGTTGAATCTTCCAACAAGAGCATCATCAGTATCATTAAAAAACTATTGGAACAAAATCAGAAATTTTGGCACAGTAAACTGGTTCATGCCTTATGGGTTGATAGGTTAACTACAAAGAAATCAATAAATATGTCCCCCTATCAGCCAGTTTATGGCATGGATGTAGTATTTCCCACCTCATTAGGAGTGCCAGTCATGAAGCTCCTTCAAGAAGTACAGGTTGAAGATAATGATATGCAGAGGAGAATCAATCAAACCATCCATTTGAAGCAGACCAGAGAAGAAGTTTATGAAATAACACAGTTAGTCCAAGAAAATATGAAGAAGCTATTTGATAAGAGGACTAAGGAAAACAATTTCCAAGTTGTAAATGTTGTTCTTAAATGGGATTCAAGAAGAGAAGAGAAGGGAAAACATGGCAAGTTTTAGAACTTGTGGAAAGGGCCCTATATTATTCATGCTGAGAAGGGTCACAATGCATTTTTTCTGAAAGAATTGAATGGAGAAGATCTATATGAAGGTCCTGTCAATGGCAGGATGCTCAAGCATTGATTTTGCCAAGAGTCTTGAATTTTAAAGAATTTTATTTTTTCATTGTGAATATCATAGTCTAGTCATTGCATTCAAAGTTGGAAAAATAAAAAATACAAAAAGAAAGAAAAGAAAGAAAAGAGGGCAGATTGTAAAAACAAGAAAGGTATAGCCCCATACCAAAAAAGAGAAACAAATCTGAAAGTGTGCAAGCTTAAATGCCACTCCTGAAAAACACACTTCTAGTTAGTCAAACAGACTAATATTGACTAATTAGCTTTAAATTTTCTGCTGATAGGATAGTGATTTCGATTTGCCAAACTGTTTAATCTTGGCTTATCAGTAGATAGTTTAGGATAGAAGTTAAAGGTTCAAACATCTGAACCTGAGTTTCCAGAGAGAAAATGACTCAAATCTGTTTCAATTTCTGAGTCAAAAGATGTAAAAATCTGGTTCTAATCAGCTCAAAATCTGAACCAGTTAGCAAAGGAAAGACAACTCAAGTAAGAGTCAAAACAGAGTTGTAGAAAAGAGGAAGGAAATGTTTTAAAATATCAGATCTCAAACCTTCCATTTTTGTTTTAAATTTTCTGCAAAATAAATTTCTATGTGCAGCTTTTTTATGCCATAGATCACAGCAAGTCAAATAGCTTAATCTTGACTTGACAGTTTTTTAAATTTATGTTATAGAAATTAGAGAATAAAGTCCGTTGGACAGTTTAATGCCAACAGATAATAGATTAGGTAGAGAATCATATGGGCTCAACTATTTAATCTAAGTCCATGGAGAAATAAGGAATAGAAATAGGTTAGATTTCTTGCTTTCAAAAGAATAAAATGTTGTGAAAGAGTTTGCCAATCCAAGTGCACTCTGATGAAGAAAAAATGTTAGATCAGTACGATTGGGTAGGTAGAAAGATTGTATTGATGAAGATCCATTGTTTTTATGACTGCTAATATGTTTTCAAAACAAGATCATCCTAGCAAAGGAAGGGTAGCCCAATGGATGAGGCACAGGTCAGCCTCCCAGAGAATGTAAGTCTGAAGTTCTTGATGCCTTCGAGAAGGCACCATCCCCAAGTGGAGCCACTATTAGCCACCCATAAATTCTGTCATATCAAGTGGTGGATAAATGATTTTGAATAGCCTTCAAGAAAAAATTTCATTGCTAAAATTGTCGATGCTTAAAGTCTTTTGATAATATCCTATCCTTTGGATAATCATCACTGCTCTTCCCCTTTTCAACTCAGAAATTCTGTTGTCATTACATAAATATTACTGCTGCAAACTAACCTCATTTTAACCCCTTCATCCCCCATAAAATCTTTCATTTTTCATGTTTCTCTCCTTTCCCCTTCATCAAAACCCCTTTGATAAGGTTTAAGACCCCTTCTTTGCTTTATCAAAACTCTCAAATTCCTTTGAAAACCATTGAAAATCCATAAAAATGAATTTTTATATTATAGACTTGAGCCCCCTTGGGCTAAGTCTTTAACCCTCCCCTCCATACGCCCTGGTGCTAGAACCAGGCGTTGGCCCTCCAAGCGCTTATTGCATCACCCGATGCCGATTAGCCCTCCATTCTAAAACCCTCGGTCACATGGTTTCCATATAACCTACGGCCCTGCAGACGGGCGCCGAGTCATATTGTAAATAAATTTTCAACCCCAAAGTTTAAACCTTCGTTCATAAAAAATATGTTAGTTTTTATTTTATTTTAAAGTTTTTCGCCGGTGCAAATTTATAGTCGCTCTCCACTGTCGCTCTGAGTTGCAAATCGACGGTGTGCAGTCCATCGCCCTGGTGGTCCCCACCAGCCACTCGCCGATTGCAAAACCAAGTGGATTTCATCGCACTGCTTTTGAGAGGGGGGCAGTTTTTTCTATTTCGCAGCGATTCCATACGCCGGACGACACGTGTCTTGGGCCCATTTTCAAAAACCGTCGTTCATCGTGCGTTAAATATCGGCGATGGAGTGGGCACGATATTGATGCGCGCTGTCTGATTTGAGGCCGCTCATCGGATGGTGTTCGCGCTCCGAAGAAGCCCTTGCGTTAACCACCGGTACGGTGCAGTCATAAAATAATTTCCACCATCGATCTGATTTGCAGATCGACGACCCATACTCCATCACCCTGGTCCCTAGTGCCACATCAACCTCCATGAGAAAGAATCTAATTGGGGCGGATCTCCATGTGTTTTCCATACAGTCACCCAATGCGGACCCGAGAGCTTTATTCAGCAAAGTTTTATTACATGTTTGATGTCCGAGCACGTTTCTAAGGTTTATTGGCACCTATTTTTCCACCGTTGATCGCGTGGGCTGATCTCATCCGACGACCCACGTTTGTCCCAAACCCCGAACATGATTTTTGACCATTTTTGTCCAAAACAAAGGTTTAAACCATTTTTCGGTTTCGCTTTGACTTTTCGCCTCCGTTCTCGATTGTCGATCTCTGCGTGATCGACGGCTCTGATCTAATTCTTCCCCCGTTTCTTTTTTGACCCCCTCTAATCTATCTCAACCATTGGATGATGCCATCCAATGACCATGCTCTCTCCACGTTCCTTCCAAAGTAGTAGAACTATACATGCAGGATTTTATAATAGTTGTTTGTATTTTGCAGGGTTTAAATGGTTTTTCCTCCATGACTGAAGAAATTTCAAAGGCAGAGGGTGACGATCCTCCCACCTTCGATTCATCAAATAAAATCCTTCGCAGGGTTTAAAATTCACGTTTCATCGGTGTTTCATGAGGCATTGATGCCATATCACCCCTACGCAGCCCTGCACACCAGCAAAACACAGTGAATCAAGCACAAATCAAAGAGTATCAGTGTCAAAGACAGATTTGTAGGATTACAGCTAAGATGGATTATCAAAAGCCTAATCCTCCCAACCAAAAAATAGCTTAAATAAAATCATAAAGTTTCATTAGAACAGAAAGCATACGCTTCCACATCAAGGGCTAATTAAGTCCCCCAGCCACCACAGAGCCACCTATAGCCTCAAAGCTATCAAAAGAAGGTCGAAGTTATTACCAAACTAGGAGGTATTTTGCATCAATACAGTTGAACAGTTATTTCAACCAAAGGAACTTATTGTAAAATGTCAGCAGAAGTTATTACAAGGATAACGAGGAGCCTTGAAGTCAACAAATTCTTTCCAGCAAGCCTAATAGTTAATATAAATGATTTAATACAAAGGACACCTATGTAATATTCTTCATTGAGCCCCCAAAGGCCGAGAAGCCATTTAAGTTTGTATTAATTATCATTAGAGATCTTTTATCAGAGTCGACCTCCTCATTTCTTCTAAAAATACTTCTGTAGAAGAAGAGAAGTTTTTGGTTGATCACTAGTTGTAATATCGGAACTCTCTGAAATAATACATAGTCTATTGAAGTTGAAGAAGAAATTGAAGTCTTGGAAGTCCTGATGATGTTGTTGCATGCTTGTTCTTGAGAAGGCTCTATCATTGGATCCATGAGCTTGGTGGTTGGTGAAGTATTCTAAACTGTTTAATGTTTTCTCCTGTTTTCATTCTGCTTCATAATTTCTTACTATAGTAGGTTGAAAGTTTTAGGCTAAGAAATGACTCCTGGAAGCACCTTAGACCTGTTCATTCTTCACTGTTTCATGTTTTCTTCTGCTGAAGTATTTTAGAGTCTTTAATCTCTCTCTTTATTCTTCATGCTTGTTTATTTCCTTAATAGTTCGAATAGTTGGTTTCAGCATGATTTATGGTTTTCCCTGCTTGTCTGCTGCCACTTAAAAACTGTTATTGAAGTCTCCCTTTGAAGCTTTTGTTTACAGTGAGTCAAGGAGGTCTGTTATGATCTTTCCCTTTGTCCTAGCTTAAACAGTTGCCTTGAAGGTCTTTATAGTTGTAATCATAGATGCGTTAGGTGTTCCCTCTTCTATGACTGTGATTATCAGTGAATATTTTATGTTTTCTAAGTCATTTGAAATAAGATCTTTGAGGTAATAGGGTGTTCCCCAAATCTTAGATTTCATTTTAAAAGTTGTTTTTTGAAATCATTGTTTTCTTAAAGGTGTGATTTGTAGAATTCATGGTTAGCCCTGTCTATCAAAAATCTCTTTATTGTTCAAATTGTGTTTCCAAATTCCCTTTTTTTGAGAATTAAACTTCTCTTTCCAAATCATTGATATCCATCTCATTCCAAAAACCAAAGGATCCTGTGGCCAAGTTAGATTTGCCCTTTGACATCCCATATCCATTGATGATTATGTTATGACCTCTTCTTGACTCCATTGCCCAATGAACCAGATGTTTCTCCTTTCTATATACCTTTCCTAGATATTTCATATTCTGCTGTGTCAACCCAACCAAAAAAACAAACAAACACCTGCACTTAATAACTAGTCTAAAATCCATACTCTAAGCACACAAGATAAACCTTTGCAAACAAACATTTGAGAGATCCCTCTCTGAGAACAAGAGGAATAGATCTTGTAACTCTAAATATTGGCTCTAATGTTGCCTTGTCTTTTGATTTTCCAAACTATCAAAACACGAGACTCCAACAAGTTCTTGCAATTCAAAGAGGAGAGGAGATCCCGCAGCAGTAATGGAAGAAAGATGCATAGATTTTTCTTGCCTACATTTGATGGATCTCCAAAAATAACATTGAGGGCTTGGAGGGAAGAGTTATATAAATTATTTCAGCTATATCTAGTATAATAAAGAGAGTCAATGGAGATTGCAATGCTGCACCTAGAGGGTGGAGAAAAATATTGGTGGTTCAGTCATTTGTCACATATCAAAGTGACTACTTATGCAGAATTCATTCAAAGACTAAAGGAGAAGTTTGGTATAGGGAAACTAGAGACATCCCACATTGAGAAATAACCCATCATTGTTGAGAGAGTACATGAAGAACCAAAGGAATATGTCCTCATTATCACTCCAACAGAGTAGCCCCTACCACCACCATCAACTGCAACAGTACTTGCATCAGCAGGAAGAACACTTGCATCTTTTCAAGATGGTCTTAATATCTTTACATTGGGAGCCCCATGCATGATTCATGAGATGCATGGGGAAGAGGAGCTAGATACCAGAGCTGGTACAGTTGGATAAGAGCAGCCATCACCATTACCAGTAGTTGGAGAGACCATTGCACTGGTGGGAGGAACTCTTGTAGGTGTGCAAGATGTTCCCGAGATTCAGCCTATCCAAGTTTTGGATACACTTTCATCTCATATTATTTTAGTACCTCATATTGATATTTGTGAGACCATGCCATCAGGTCAATTGAATAACCAAGGATTAGAGCACCTTTTTGATTTGGATTAGTAAATTATCACTACACAGAGGACCCTTGACTTGATCAAGGAGAAGATGTATAGCTATCCCAGTTTGTCATTGTTGAGCTACACCCAACACTTTGTGTTGAAGTGTGGATTTTCAAAAGATGGGAGCAGCACATTCCTATTCAGTACAGTGCCAGACTTTGAGTTTAACATTGTGTATGGCCATGAGACAGTAGATGTATCACCATACTGATCTACAACATTGTCACTGAGAAACAATGATGAGATGAGGGCCCCATTATTATTGGATCATTCCAAAGGTAACTTCACTCATGAAGTACTATAGGGACATATGATAGAGGGTATATATCTTATGATGGAGATCATTCCCCATTATCAAGATGGAATTTCCTTGATGAGCACTTCACAGATCAAATAGGAATTTCTACCTGCAACATGTATGGATCCTTATGGGTTCTATTGGGCCATTGATGAGAGGATCTCATGGAGAGACCTCAAAGGAGGTGCACTTAAACAATTCATGGAGTGCAAATCTATTCAGATGGAGGATGTTGGTATTCTACCTTGGGTGGATACGAATATTGAGCTTGGCATGATTCATCATCCACATTGGGATGAATGGATATGGATGAGGAGCAAGAGGTTGCCAAACTTCTTGCATATCTATGATACATGGCAGCAAGAATCATGACTACGTTGGTTTCTTTTGGGTGAGTATGGTTACTACCCAACATCTCACATTTGTGCAGTCCATGCCATGTACATCACTAAGGATATGCAGCAGCAGGAGGCATGGCTACACTGGTTGTTGATGAGAGAGTTTGGCCAACACATGATATATCTTATGTCCATGTATATACTTTAATTTGGAATATATCTCATGTCCATGAATGTACTTTTATTTGGGATATATTTTATGTTCATGTATGTGCTTTGGATTGGGACATGGAACAACTGGCAGTAGGGAGCTTGTTTGTATTGTTATGATGAGACATTCCACATGTACATTAGTATGTTGTTGCTGTTGAGGTATATAAAGGTATCTTTTGAACACCTAATTAGCCTACATTAATCATCAATCCGAGAGCGTCTTTTTATTTCAAGAGTGTACTCTGTCTCAGACTGCAATTGTCTAAGAGCAATGCAGTGAAGATGTAGTACAAAATAACAAGAACAAAAGTAACCAATGCTTTAAAATAAACCTAATTACCATGACATGAATGGAAAGATTAAACTACTTCAATCTTGCAGAACATCGATCAAGGATGCAATAGCAGTAACTCTTTCCCTTAGAAATCGATGCAAGATGACCAATCTGGGGACTTGGAAGCAAAAGCCTCTATCCTCTACAGTTGGAGATCTTAAAGAAATTGAAATGAAAGCAGATTCACTGAAAGCAACTTAAAAGAAACGCAAGTTGAAAAGGAACAACAATATGTAATTACAACTCATCTATTTGCTAATCAAAGACTATGAATAAGTAATGAACAAAAACGGAACAACAATGTGAAATGAACAACAATTACAATTCAAACATATTCAAGACACTAGATTTCTATGCTTCAATCCTGTCGATAGCTTCTCACCACGCAATGATCAATTATAACAGATTATAAACTAAAGGAACAACAATTCAAATTAGATACAAGTTAGCGAAGCTTTATAGTAACAACAAGATAATCGAACTACGAATTATTCTTCTTGTAAAGAAATGAAACAACAATGACTCTGTATTTGATTCGATCAACAATAAACCAATTCTGTAATCAACACAAACATTAAGCGCACTCCACATGACAATGAGAAAATATTAAAATACAAACAACGAAGTTATTCCACCAGAGCCGGGCCCTTAGTGCCAGTGAAATATTGTTGGGCTAATTCAAAACTGCAGAAGGTACATAAAACGCGTGCCTTATATTAAACCAACATAAAGTTTTACAGAAAGGTTTCTCTCAAAACAGAAAGTTAATAGAACAGAGAAAATGTAAAGTCTTTCGACCAATTTCTAACTTTAACAACCATCCGTCCCCTTGTCACTAAAGGACATGGCTTTATATATCAAATCTCGATGGACCAATCAAGGAACAAGATAAGTTTGAATAGGGATCTCTCAGGATCGAAAGATACTGAGGGATTCGCTCCTCTGTGTTTAGTCATCTTTTTGTTTGCACTGACTGAGGCTGAGCTATTCCCTGTCCTTTCTGGGCTATTCGTTCAGATCTCCTTGCCTTTGGCTGGATATGATTCAATGCTGTTGGAGCAGCAGTTAGATTGTTTTCAACCCTGCCTTTGATAAAACTGCTCACCTCTCAGAATTCATGTTTGTCAATCAAAAAGTAGCTTTTAGTCATCTTTTCGTAGTAATCATAAACCTTTCCAATTCTATTGTAATTCCTATGATAAATTACCTTTCCAAGGCAAACAAGAGTATATTTATGGTAAAGAATGAGTAAATGCATAATAATTTCATACCTCTTTCACTGCCCAACACACCCCCCTGCTTAATCTTTTTCATGCCCTCATGAAAAATATAGTTCACATGGAGAGAAGTCAAAGAATAAGCTGAATAAGGTTTTTCATCCACAGGCCTAAAACCATGTAGTGCAGCTAATTCCTCAAAAATGTGTTCTGTCTGTCCTTCATGAAGTTCATAAATAGCTTTGTAGTCCGAAGCAGGGTACCATGCAATAGGGTTGCGGAACCTACATCCTAACCAATATGGTCCTTCTTTTAAAACAAGATGGCTATAGGAAATGAAACGGTCTGCAGCTAGCCCAAAGTTTCTATAGTTAAATGGTTCCCTATTTTTCACATTCTAATTTGAGGTTCTCCATCGAACCTTGGCTGCTATATATTCTTGGTTCCTAATGGATGAAAAATAATTTGTTCCATTCAAAATGATTGATTTGTGGATAGGCCCCAGAGTTTGGGTAATGCCTTCCTTTGTCATAAAACTTTTCTGTCTAGCCAAAAATTGAAGTGGGTTCTGAGGTTCACTTCTGACCCATAGATCTAATCCATTTTCCTGCCTTTGAAAGGCGTTATAAGCTTTATGCCATTTTAATTGATTTACAGCAAAGGAAATGAATGCCTGAAACTGAACATCTCCAAAAAAAGGGCTAGGGATTGATTCACAGTCATTTTCAAGTATTAGGTTATGCAAGTAAAATTCACATAACAGGCGCTGTACTTTGATCCCATAAATTTTGCAGCATGATATCAAGTCATCTATTGTTTTTAGCTCTATGGATTTCCCTGCCCTAACTGCCTTGATCTTTAATTGTAAATATCTTTCTAGTAAAAACAAAGCATAGTTTCTGGCGGGGAATCTACAGGCTAAGACATTAGTATACAAGGAGCAGAGAGTGTCCATTTGAGTGTAGGCTAGTTTTAGTTGGTTCATTACCTTATCAGCCTTTACCTCTGCTTTCCGTCTTTTTTCATGAGTTTCAACTTCTGCTTCATGAATAGTTCTCATTTGTTGCTACAATTCCTGATATATTTTTCTTGGGACAGTATCTTCCTCCAGTCTCTGCCTTTCTATTTGGGCCTGTGTCAAATCTTCTTGAAGTCTGACCAGTGTCAGCTCACTGAAAGTGTGCTGACTGCTACATTGCATATTTTCACTCAAAACCGGTTCCTTTGGAATAGCTTGTGTTGGAACAACTATTTGTTGCTTCGTATCCTCATAATTAGGCTCAGGTATGGTTTCTTCTGTAACTTGGGGGTTCCTATCAGCAACCACTCTTCTCTTTTTTGAGCTTCTTTTGATAGAAATGCTTCTTCTCTTAGGGGCTCGCTTGGGCATGTGTTTCATTCTCATAACCCTAATGGTTTGCCTGAGCTGTTCTACTAGTTTATGAAGCTTTATTTGTTCTCTGCGAAGCTTCTCAATCTCAGTTGTTTTCTCCTTCTTTCTTAATGGAACAACCGTTCCTTTATCCGACCCTATTTGCTCAACAGAATTTTGGCCCATATCAGCGGTGCCTTCAGTAAAATTCTCTTCTTGTTCTTCTCCTTGGGGCTCCTCTTCTATATTCATATGCCCTTGGCTCAATTCTCCAGGAATCATATTCTTAGTTAACTCTGTAGTCTCCTAGGGGCTTCCAGCTTCAGTGTTTTCTTTCTCCTGCTCACATCCCTCAGGAGAAGCAACCCTAGCTTCGCTAGGGTTTTCTGTTTCATTCAGTTTTTCTCCAGCTGTTTCTTTATCAATAGCAGAGTATTCTGGTAGTTGATTATTTTCAATATTGAGATCCAAGGGGCTATGAGGCCATGCATAATCACTCATATTGGCCAAAATCTAGGCCAACTGGGCTTCCTGTAAAGGACTTACGATAACATTTTCGGCCAGCTCTGTTTCATCCTGATTACTGCTATGATTGTCCTCAGTCTCCTCACATGTGTGATAACTTCCTTCCTCTTCATCTGAATACTGGATTTCTCCCTTAACTTCTTCTTCTTCAGAATTTCCTTCGATTCCTTCTTCCTTATTATCTCCTTCCTCTGTACTGGATTGTTTTTCACTATCGGTTTGGCGACTTATTTCTTTTTCGTCCGAGTAGCGAATTTCTCCTTCCAATTATTTTTCCTTATTAGTACGAGGGCTTACTCCCTCTAATTGCTCTTCCTTGTCAGTGTGAGGGCTTACTCCCTCCAATTGTGGAGGTTGTTCCTCCTCTGAGTTGTGCATTTCCAGGGGTTGGCTACTACTGCTCGGAAGTTCTTCCACCATCCTTCTATTTCGTTTCAACCGGAGGGACTGTCTATGAGTAGAAGGCTCAGCAATTGAGCCGTCCATCCTCTTCTATTTTGGAGCGGGTAGAGCTAACCCTCCGTCAATGGAAAATATTAATTCTTCCCAGCTAGTCTATTGCTGGGCAAGGCTACGACTCACTATTAAATGAATTAGACAATGGTGGCTGACCACCGTATCTGCATGTTGGGATTTTCTTATACCACGAGCAGTATCATGAAACAAAGAATTTAAAAATGCAGGCAAATTAATGGTGCATTTCTGTTTTAATACAGCTAATAACTTAAGGTGGAGAGGTCTTACCACATCCTTTCTTTCGTCTCACGTTATGTAAGCCTGCACAATCTTGGCCAACTCTGTCCATGGTTCTCCTAATGACGCTGGATGGACTCTTTTACCTTTGATAACTAACGTCTGTCCATCATCTTGAAAGATTTTTATGGCTTCATGAATCCTAATCTTCTTTTGAGTCCAAATATTCCCTTGCGCGGGAATGCCAGACACTTCTGAAATTATCTCGTCAGATACAGCTATTTGCCTCCCTCTGACCATGGAGGATCCTTCCTGCAAGTTCAATGAAAATTCAGTGGCCACAGCTTCATGGGGTTGTTGCATTCTCAAGCAATATGTAATCCACCCCAGTCTTTCTAAAATTTATCATGCAACATCAGAGACGATCAATACTTGCGGTTCACTGCGAATTGGCCATCCTCCCATTTCTGCGTTCTGTTAATTTCTCAACACACATTAATCAAAATGGAACAGCACAGCACAGTTCGTTGAAAATTTGTTATTTCCTAAAATGCAGGGATTTTAATCCGTATACAGGAATCTTGGAGTTTGTTTTGTATGCAGACATCCACGCCCCCCGAATGAATGAAAGGTCACCCTCGACCGTCAATTGAGAGGAGCATGTGTGGCTCAGTAGCAGTACAGCAATAAAAAGCAGGCATAATTATGATACATTCAATCAAATTAAAGCAATTCCTGAAATCAATGCATGTGATGAATCCTTAATAAATAGAAAATCGTTTTGTAATGATTCAAATAGAAGGAGAAGGGACAACATAAAATAAACATAAATACAATTGTGTTATTTACCATTTTGAACTAATATGATCGATTTGTAATGATTTTTATGTATAATAGGCTTGGAGGGAAAGGCGAGTGATTCATATTTCATTTGACATTTAAATAAATATATGGGAAAAGGGTTAAATATAACTATTGATGTGTATAAATGTGACTCCAATACCATCAATAGAGCTCTGCTGCCCACAGGTGTCCATAACCTTGACAGAATTGCTTGCTTACCCATGGAACCGTTTTCCTTTATGTATACTGAGGAAGTGCCCCCATTTTTTTATTGAATATCATGATGGAGGCCATTGTGCTGGCTTGGTGACCAGATAAACCACAATGCCGTTCACCAGGAAGAAGTGAAAGGTGGGCAGGCCGGCTCATGATGAGACCTCCTGTTCCAAGGACTTCTTGATTTTTTCAATTGTCTATTGGACCATTTCCCTGGTTTGGTGGCCATAATGGGAATGCCACTTCACTGCCTTCTCTATGATCACGGTAGGTTGGCTCTTGGTGAGACCCCCTATCCTCCATCTGCAAAATCATTATTAAGAATATGTAAATATTTTTTTCTTTTTCTTTTTCACACAACACTTTTCCTCAGTTATTCATAAGGGATGGCTCAACACTCCTTAAGGCTAGGGATGGTGGAAGAAGTCTAAACATCTCAATAGAAAAAAAACATTATGCCCTTATTCCTATTCCATAGATAGACATCAAAGAAAGTTATAACATATGGGAAAGAACCAATCATGATAAAAATAATCGATCAGATTAATTCAATGGTAAAAATAGCAAAGTTATGTTATTGATCATGCCATTTTTCCTTTTTTTCTTATCATTACTAGACAATTTTCTTAAATAAGTGACGATTTATTTTGATTTTTTGATTACAGTAAGCTTTAATTTGTATGATTGTATATAAATGATATATTTTCCTTCAGAAAAGTAATAAAAAATTCAAAATTCTGTCTTAAAACAAAAAAAAAAACAATCCTCAAAAAAGTGTTGTTCCTTTTAAAAAGAACAGCAAAAAAAAATTTGCAGAACTGTTGTTCCTTTCAAAAGGAACAGCAAAAAAAATACTCTGTGGAAGTGTTGTTCCTTTGGGAAGGAACAGCAAAAGCGCTCTGCGAAACTGGTGTTCCTTTTCGAAAGGAACAACAGTGGTCTGTGAAACTACTGTTCCTTTCGAAAGGAATAACAATGGTCTGCGAAACTGTTGTTCCTTTCGAAAGGAACAACAACAGTGTTGTTCCTTTAGAAAGGAACATCAAAACAAACGAAATAAATAGAATTTTTTATCTTTTTTTTTTTTTTGAAGAAACCGAATTTCATGAAACAAACGATGAAGAAATAAAGCGGTAATATTAACAGAATGTTAAAAAAAAAATCCATAAAACAAAAATAAAAAAATGGAAAAAAATGCTTTATGTACAAAAATTAAAAAAAGAGATGATTTATCAAACTGATTCCGAGGGGGAGTTCTCCCCTTCAGCGAGAATTTCCATGGTAGAATCTTCCCGTAAGTGTTGGTAAAAGGATTCCCGGGTAAGCGATTTATGATACAATCGTACTCGATGACCATTTACCTTAAAGGAATGTCCAGATCCGTCAATGGTAACTAATGTAACAGTGCCATTATCATGCACTTTTTGTATTTCATAGGGTCCAAGCCATCATGTCTGGAGTTTTCCTAGGAAATCCTGAAACTTGGAATCATATAGGAGTGCCCAGTCTCCTTCGTGGAAGATATTTTCTTTGATATGGGCGTCATGCCATTTGGCTCTCTATTGTTGAATTAATGTTGTGTGCTGAAGAGCAGAGAGCCTAATTTCATATAGCTCATTAATTTGCTGCAGTCTTTTAGCCTGTGCTTCATTTAAATTTAGACCCACCTTTTGAGCTGTTCATAATGTTTGAATTTCGAATTCTATAGGAAAGATGGGTTCCTTTCCGAATACCAATTGGTATGGTGAATATCCTGTGGTAGGTCTCCACGTTGTTCGATATGCCCACAATGCTTTTGGAAATTTGTAGGCCCAATCTCGTCTATGAGAAGCAACTAATTTTGTTAATATAGATTTGATTACTTTGTTTGTGCTCTCTACTTGGCCATTGGCCTGTGGGTGATATGGAGTCGTAATCTTGTGTTGAACGTGGTAGTTTTGCAATGTTTTAGCTAATTTGTTACCTACAAACTGTGGTCCTCCATCTGTGATTATGTCTCTTGGGAGGCCATAGCGCACAAAGATTTGGAAAATAAATTGTATTACAGAGTCCTCTGTAGATTTTGAAAGAGCCTCTGCCTCAACCCATTTGGTGACATACTCAGTTGCAACTAGGATATATGTTTTTTGGTTTGATGGGGGGCTAATAGGACCAACAAAGTCAAGAGCCCAACGTTCAAATGGTTCGATCACTAGTTGAGGGTTCAGAGGCATTTCATTAGATTGCCCAGGGCGACCTGCCCTTTGGCAGCTATCACAGGCCTGCACGAATTTTTTAGCATCTTTAAAGATAGTAGGACAATAATAGCTTGTTCGTAAAACTTTATGGGTAGTTCTACGATCTGCAAAATGTCCGCCACACTGTCCATCATGGCATGCTTTCAAGATATCAAATACCTCATCCTCCCTAACGCATCTCCTTATTTGCATATCTGCACCTGTATGAAATAGGTGACCCCCAATCCAGGAGAAGCAGGTACTACAGTGTATTATTTGCTTACGCTCATTAAGGGACAGATGCTTAGGTAATTTACCTATTGCCAAATAGTTCGCTATATCAGCATACCACGGTGTTCTGATAGTAACAACGAAGAGATGTTCATATGGAAAGTGGTCTTCAACTGCTTCTATATTTGTTGGCATTGGAATTCTTGACAGAAAGTCAGCTACAGGGTTCTCTTTCCCAGGTCGATCTCTGATTGTGATGTCAAATTCCTGCAGTAAAATCAACCATCTTGTCACTCTTTCGTTTGTAACAGGTTTATTTGCTAAAAATTTAATGGCAGAGTGATCAGTATATAGTACCACAGGATACCCAGTTATGTAATGCCTAAATTTGTTTATAGCATGAACTACAGCTAAAAATTCTTTCTCAGTCACAATATAATTTAATTCAGCAGGGGATAGATTTTTGCTATTATAGTAGATTGCATATGGCTTCTTGTCTTCCTCCTGTCCAAGTACTACTCCAATTGCTGTGTCTGAGGCATCAGATGAAATTTGGAACGACAAATTCCAATTTGGGCCCCTCAGCACTGGGGCTGTTGAAACAAGATTCTTCAGATCATTGAAGGCATTTTCACATTTATTTGTCCAAGTGAAATCAACATTTCCAGTCAGTGCATATAAAGGTGCAGCTATTTGAGAATAATGTTCTATAAATCTTCTATCGTAACCAGAAAATACAAGAAAGCTACGTACCTCTGTTTGTGTAGTAGGTGTAGGAATTAACAAGAGTATTTGAATTTTAGCCGGGTCTACTTGAATTCCAGCTGCTGAAATATAATGCCCTAAGATAACTCCTTTAGTCATCATCATAAGACACTTTTCATTGCTTGAGCAAAGCCTAGTGTCAATACATCTTTGCAATACTTTTTATAAGTTTTCCAATGCAGGCTCAAAGTCATCCCCATAGGGTGTGAAATCATCCATATATACTTCGAGGCCTTCATTTATTAAGCCTGCAAAAATGCTGATAATTTCCCTTTGGAATGTAGCAGGAGCATTGCATAGGCCAAAAGGTAAGACTCGGTAGGAAAATTTCCCCCATGGACAGGTAAAAGTAGTTTTGTCCTGATCTTCAGGGGCAATCTAGATTTGGTTGTACCCACTGAAGCCATCGAGGAAATAGAAGAATTTCTTCCCTGCCAATGTGTCTAATACCTGGTCAATGAAAGGAAGGGGAAAGTGGTCTTTCTGTGTTGCCTTATTAAGTTCACGGTAATCTACACATATCCTCCACTTCCCGTTCTTTTTTGGTACTACCACCAATGGGGAGACCCACTTTCTATCAGATATTGGGTAGATGAAATTAACATCCAATAGTTTTTGTAATTCAGCTTTCACAATATCTTTAAGGTGAGGGTTTAGTCTCCTTTGAGGTTGGCGAATTGGTCTTGCATCATTTTCAATATAAATGTTGTGAGTACACAATTGAGGATAAATTCCTTTCATATCAGGGTAATCCCATGCAAAGGCTGCTTTGTATTTTCGTAATAATTGGACCAATTTCTCTTCTTGTTCAGTAGTGAGATTTTTATTAATATTTAAAGTTTTTCCCAGCTCAATTTCTACAACCTTGCTATTGCTCACAGAAGTAGTAGGTATTGTTTGATCAGGAATATCTTTGAAAGGATCTTCTTCTTCTTTATTATTGAATGTTGCTTTGATCATGTGACATTGCAAATGAGATCTAGTTTGTGAATTATTAATAAAATTATTAATGATATCATACTCTATTTGATCTTTAAAATCAAGAGCATTTTCTATGGTTAGAGGTGATCTCATATTCTCCATAAGATATGATGCAGGTGGTTTTCTTGTTTTGATTATTGATAGACTTGGTTGGGCTGGGGGATATAGGGCTAGATTCTTGACATAATTTCCCCTTGTAATTGTCATGTTTCCTTGTCGGCATCCAATATAAGCATCGGCAGTTGCCAACGAAGGTCTACCTAGAATTAACGGGTGTCCATCTAGTCGATTCTTTGGATTGATAACCAGGAAGTCAGCAGGGTATTCCCAGGAATCTACAGATACCATTACATCTTGTAGTATACCTTTTGGTTTGACTAATGATTGGTCAACCAATTCCAACAAGGTTGTTGTTGGTTCCAATGATGTAATTCCAAGTTTTTGACAGGTGGTGGTTGTTAAAATTTTGATTGCTGCCCCCAAGTCAACTAAGGCATTTGGAAATGATTGGCCATTGATCTGCACTGTCACTATAGGATTTCCTGGGTCTTCATATTTGATGGGTGTTTCCATTCCTGATAATAAGTCAGATAAGGTATCGACTATTTGGACAGTAGGATTGGTTGTTGTTCTCCTCTTTGGCTTCTTTATGCATAATTCCTTAATATTTTTTGCATATATAGGAATATCTTGAATAGCTTGGAGGAGAGGGATTTTTATACACAAATTTTTTAATTCTCCCAGAAGATCAAAATTAGGTTGTTCTAATGGACGAGGTATAATTAATCGTTCTGGGAATGGTGGAGAGGAAGTTATTACTTGTTGTTGATTTTTTTGTTGGACTTCACTTTGTACTGTTTGTTCTAAAAGTAACGAATCTTCAGTGTGGACATCATTGTTTCTCTCTGTTTCAACTATGCGCCCATACCTTAATTGAAGATCATTACACTCCCTTAGTTCAATTTCTACTTCTGGGGATTCCATTATTTGGACAGATTAAACTGGCCTATTGTTTGGGTTTGGGTTTGGGTTGGGTTGGGCTGGGAGTTGTGGTCTTAAATTGGTCTGGGGGTTTGTATAAGGAGCTGGCAGTGTAGGTTGAGAGAGAGGAATTGATCCAACTGGTTGATTTGTTGGTTTTTTCCAGTTTGAATGCCAGGCCTAATTCTAGGAAGTAGAGGGGGACCATTGTGTAGGCCAAAAAGATGGGTAGAAAAGGAAAGCTAGGCCAGCTATTCCGATTTTTTTTATTTGGCCAAGATGTGGGAGGAAATGGTTGTTGTGACCAATTAGGGAAAGATGGTTGATTTTGCCACATCCCACTATATTGTTGAGCATTATATTGAGGAGGTTGAAAATAAAATGGATCATTTGGCATACTTGATGGTCCTGGCTGCCATTGTCAGTGCTAATTAAGTAGACATACCACTTCTGATTCCTCTTCTACCTCCTTATAAACTGCTTTTAGGCCAGGAAGTGAAGGAAATCCTTTTGTAGGGTGATCTTACGTGCAAATGGCGCAGACTTTAATCACATCCAACGGACATTCTTTTTTATTGTGCTTCTTTCTACATCTGGGACAGAATATTTTCTGTCTTAAAGTCTTCTAGCAGATTTCCAATCTCTGCACGAGTCACACCTTCATTAGAGGTCTTATTTTCCCTTGTGATTATATCACGCTCTGCTCATTTCAACCTTGTATTGCCCCTTGAACTCCTGATACACAAATCAATGATGTTAGGATAACTTTCCTGATATATATCACCCTTTCCCATAATATTCAATGTTTCAACCCATTGATCTTTCATTCCCCTAATTAATGTGGTTTTCAAAACATTATCAGGTAAGGGTAAAGATGCATAAGGGGATCTCTGAAGATTATATTGAAACCGTTCCACATACTCGTCCAGGGTCTCATTTGGTTTTTCCTTCATTTGGAATATCTCATCTTTTAATTCCTGAGACCTGCAATAATCTTGATATTTCTTTAAAAATGCAGCCTTCATATGATCCCAATCAGTTATGAAACCCCCACCTAATCCCATAAACCATCGTAGGGCTGCCCCTTTTAGTGTAGAAGGGAATAGTTTTAGTTTTTGGGCATCGGTGGTGTAATCGTATCCTCTGCACAGCACATCAAACTCAAATAAAAACGCATCTGGGTCCTCTGATGTTAAGCCATGAAATGTGGGAATATGTTGAAGAGGTATCACTTTCATGGGTGCATTGACTGCAGTATCCACTATAGGATATTGAAGCGTAGAGGTCTGCTGCTGATTCTAATTTTGGTTCTGAGCCATTTGATCGAAGATATGCCAATATCCCTCTGGGATTTCCAAGGAATTTCTAGGTTGATGAGAAGGGGTAGGAATGGCTTTGAAAACACTCCCTCTATCTGGGATAATAAGTATTTCCTGTCGACCTACTGTTTGAGGTGATTCAGGACCTTGGTTCTGAATAAGTTGAACACCACTTCCCTTATCTGGGCTATTTATTGTTTGGGCAATTTCAATAGGAGATTTCAAGTTTGTGATTTCTCCCATTTCCCCTTCTTCTTCTCGGAGATTGCTAGTGTTCCCTTCTTGAAGGAAACTTATGCAAGGATTCTCAATTTCTTGGAAATCTTGCTCAATTCCCTCTGTTTGACTATGTATCTCAGCAAAGGCTTTAGATGGTGACTCTATAGCCTGGAGGGAACTAGTAGGTTGTCTAGAAGTAGTTCTTTTAAATCCTACTGATGGTTGAGATTCAGTTCTTTTAAGGATTTCGTCAATAAAGGTTGTGCACCCAAGGGTCACCGGTCCCTTAGGTTTTTCAGTTTCAGGAGGAATTTTATTTCGCTTAATTGATTTATTCATTCAAAGAAACAAACCTTCATTCCTACCTAAAGAAAGAAGCTTACCTACTTCTACTGTGAAGTGGGTTGCGAACAAGTGTGTTTCTTGTCCAGTGCGCAGGTTCTTACCTTCTATCTTTAATACCCAATTCTCCGCAAACAGAAGAAAATTAGCTATGCATTACTCCTTTAAAATGGCATACACTCTCCCCGGAAACAGTGCCAAGTTTTTGGGTCATAAAAAGGTATCTTTTGAACACCTAATTAGCCTACATTAATCATCAATCTAGGAACGTCTTTTTATTTCAAGAGTGTACTCTGTCTGAGGCTTCAATTGTCTAAGAGCAACACGGTGAAGATGTAGTACAAAATAACAAGAACAAAAGTAACAAATGCTTGAAAAGAAACCTAATTACCGTGACATGAATGGAAATATTAAACTACTTCAATCTTGCAGAACATCGATCAGGGATGTAGTAGCAGTAACTCTTTCCCTTAGAAATCGATGCAAGATGACCAATCTGGGGACTTGGAAGCAAAAGGCTCTATCCTCTACAGTTGAAGATCTTAAAGAAATTGAAACGAAAACAGATTCAATGAAAGCAACTTAAAAGAAACACAATTTGAAAAGGAACAACAGTATGTGACTACAACTCATCTATTTTCTAATCAAAGACTATGAATAAGTAATGAACAAAAACAGAACAACAATGTGAAATGAACAACAACTACAATTCAAACATATTCAAAACACTAGATTTCTATACTTCAATCCTGTCGACAGCTTCTCACCACGCAACGATCAATTATAACAAATTATAAACTAAAGGAACAACAACTCAAATCAGATACAAGTCAGCGAAGCTTTATAGTAACATCAAGATAATTGAACTGTGAATTATGCTTCTTGTAAAGAAATGAAACAGAAATGACTCTATATTTGATCCGATCAACAATAAACCAATTCTGTAATCAACACAAATATTAAGCGCACTCCACACAACAATGAGCAAAGATTAAAATACAAATAGTGAAGTTATTCCACCAGAGCCGGGCCCTTAGAGCCAGTGAAATACTGCTGGGCTAATTCAAAACTACAAAAGGTAAATAAAATGTATGCCTTGTATTAAACCAACATAGAGTTTTATAGAAAGGTTTCTCTCAAAATTGAGAGTTAATAGAACAAAGAAAATGTAAAGTCTTGCGACCAATTCCCAACTTCAACAACAATCCATCCCCTAGTCACTAAAGGATGTGGCTTTATATATCAAATCTCGATGGACCAATCAAGGAGCAAGATAAGTTTGAACAACGATCCCTCAGGATCGAAAGATCCTGAGGGATTCGCTCCTCTGTGTTTAGTCATCTTTCTATTTTCACTGAATGAGGTCGAGCTGTTCCCTGTCCTTTCTGGGCTATTCGTTTAGATCTCCTTGCCTTTGGCTAGATATGATTCAACGTTGTTGGAGCAACAGTTAGATTGTTCTCAACCCCGCCTTTGGTACAGCTGCTCACCTCTCCAAATTCCTGTTTGTTAATCAAAAAGTAGCTTTTAGTCATATTTTCGTAGTAATCATAAACCTTTCCAATTCTATTGTAATTCCTATGATAAATTACCTTTCCAAGGAAAACAGGAGTATATTTATGGTAAAGAATGAACAAATGCATAATAATTTCATACCTCTTTCACTACCCAACA
>JAXQQM020064248.1:0-57972 GCA_034641835.2 Pinus albicaulis
TGCTGGTGTTAGGGTCCCGTGATTTGGCCGATTAGTGAGCCAAATGACGATGTAACATCAAACCAAGCTTTGGAGCCCAAGGACCTAGCCTTCCTGGACTCAGAGAGGGCTCTCTCTGTAAGTGTAAAAGATGTCGGTGTGTTCGCTTATGGTGTTCTGATATTAGGCTAGTTATGAAGTGAGTTTTTGATTTTTTGTTTTTAAGTTTGTGAGGGATGAAACTGATCAAAGATATAAAATGGATAACAAGAAGTTAGATCAACTGGGCTATGGGGTCAAAAAGGTCAAGGAAGCTATGAGATGATGATGCAAGGCTGTTGTAGGGCCGATTTGATTCAAGGTAGAAAGGATCTTTGGGCAAAATGGAGTAAATGGACATCAAGTTTGTGAATAACAAGGAGTTTCAAGCATCACTGGTTTAATAGATAACATAAACATGGTAAAGAAAACCCTTAATCATGCAACATGTAACTATAAACTAATCAACACATCGAAACAAACATTTCAGCCATGCATAGAAGTATAAGACCCTCTAACTTTGGGAAATGGCTATCAGACTTTGGGGAAAACACTTAAGATGGACTAACAACTCAAAATACTATGCTGGAACACCTAAACACAGTCTTTAAGTTATTAGGCACTTTGACAAACAAGCTTTCAGAGTTTTAGGCAAAGGGCTAGATCGAGACTAGGCCTCCTTGGTTCAACAAGATGATAGGCTAATCATTCAAAGAGATAGTTTTATGGACAGAACTATGGACAAACATAGGTAAGAAAGGCACACCATACATCCTACTCAATATGCATAGAACTTATAAATAAAACTAGCAACAATATCCTTAAGTTACTAAAGAGCAGTTAAGAATTCTTTAGTACAACTAAGGAAGAAGAAAACATAAAAGCTATTAAGATTCAGGAATTTTGAGGTGCCTCCATGGGCATATCTCAAACTTAATCTCTATTGATCTATAGCAGCAAGAAGCATGTATCATGAATGAAAACTAGAAGACAACAACAAAACAAGAAACACTATACCATTCTACCATGTCATGGAATCCATCAACAATCCTTCATCATTCATCAAAAGCATCCAAGAGGCAGTCCAAAATCATAACACAAGTATGTTCTTCAAAGCTCATATGACCAATATATTACTTCTTCTCTCAAGTTCAGCGTTGTTTACAATGAGAGCTTGTGGAATAAATAGGCTTAAGTGAGGAAAACCTCATGGTTCAACTTCCATCCTCATTGGCCTAATCAAAATATCTAAACTTGTCCTTGAGGCTTTGCAAAGCCCAAGGCACAAAAATATCTCATAAAATATCTAAAAATTGCTAAAAAAAGGAATTTAATTGACTTTGGATCATTTTCCAAGTGTAAAAATAGCTAAACGCACATTTGGGAAAAGCAGATTTTTGAGGTTCAAAAATTACAAAAATACTTCAAATTTATATCAGAAAAAGGTCCCTTGTCTTGCTGGAAACAATTGGTAGCCTTCCCGGTGTCAAAACGAAGCTCATGATAGCTCGTTGGAAAGCTCTGAGTGTCTACTTTCGGGCACAACTGAAATCACCTCAATCTGATGCCTGCAAGTCCTCCAAATCTGTACCTGTGTGTAAAAAGCCAGAAAATTGCAGACTGCTGATATGCCGGGCAGAATGTGCAAAAAGTGAGCATTTTTCGCCAATTTGAGGGGGCGAATGATCTCCAAATGCTCTGAAAATCGCTGAGGACCTGATCATGAAATTATGGCATCAACTGGTATCATCTTCCTCCCTTGAAAAATCCCCAAAATGAAATGGCGAATTTATGAGTTTTCGACCAAAAACTCAAAAAATGCCAAAAAACAAAAAGTTGTCGAAATGGGCCCAAAATTGGTGTGCATGACCCTCAAGGGTCCCTAGCAACATGCTCCGAAGCTGAGGCCAAAATGTCAAGAGCTGATGCGCCTTTCTCCTCTTTCCGTGCCGGGCGCTTCCCCTTTGCTTTCTTCAATTTCTCTTGGGCTGCCTTTAGTTTGCGTCGGGCAAACTGATTCAACTTTTGAAAGTGATGTGTCCTCTTCCTTTGCAGCTCTAGATCTCTGTTTGCTCTTTCAAGTTTCATCTCCAAGTGTTTGTTGGCTCTTTCTAGCCATGCCTCTTTGTTTTCTTCAATTTCCTGCTCAAGGAGTGCAGTGAGAGGAAAGGCTTGGAGATGGGCTTGTTCTTCTTCTTTCTGCTTTTCCAAGGCTCTTTTAAGCCCTATGGTTCTAGGCCTCTTCCACCTAGGCTGGTCTCCCTCTTCCTCCTCATCAAACTCACCGATGAGTTCTTCTATCCTCATTTGCGCCTTAGCTGCCTCATTCTTGTGTTTGATAGCCCTTGCCTCATGAACTGCTGTGTGAACATTCATCTGTTTATTTTGGATCTCCAAGAAATGGTTTAAGTTTCTTGCCCGTTGAAGATCATTCTCTAATGCCTCAATTTGCCCCTCTCTATGGATTAGGAGGTTTTCAAGAATGCGGGCTTTATTATCGCTGTCATCACTTTGGACTAGAATGACAGCTGATGCACCTCCATGTTTTTTACTTTCTCCAACCTTGCTTTTCCCTTTGAAAGCCAATCTTGCACTTTTCCTCCTTGGCATGCTAGTGGGTGTCCTCTTGGGCGATTTTCTTTTGTTAGGGACAACTTTTGTCACTTTTGGAGTGGCAGCTTTAGACCCTTTCTTCCTTGCTGTGCTGGGTTTTGTTCTTTTGGGAGGAGGAGACACAACTGTTTTACCCTTGACATCTTCTTGAAACTGCTGCTCTCCTTGAGGCTGTTGTGTGTCTTCTTCTTGCTGTTCAATTTGTTGCCCTTGTTCGCCAACATCAATTTGCTGTTCTTCATCAATGCCTTGTTCAATTTGTGTTTCACCTTGCTACCATTTTTCACCAAAATCAAGCTGTTGCTATGCTTGGATTTCCTGCTCATTTTGTGGCTCAAGTTGTTGCTCAACTTCCTGCCCAAGCTGCTGTTCCTGTCCTCTAATATCAAGCTGCTGTTCTTCATTTTGTACCTGCTGTTCATCACCTTCTGTTTGCTGCTGACCTTCAACACTGTCCTGCTACTGTTCCTCATCTTCTATTTGCTGCTCTTCATCCCTTTCCTCTTGTTCATGACCTTTCTCTTCTTGCTGTTTGCTCCCTTCTCCTTCTTCCTGCTGTCTTGATTGTTCAGTGGTAATTTTGAGCCTTCTAGGAGTAGGCCTGCTGGACAAAGGTATAGGGCGATGAACAGGCTGAGTGGGAGATATATGGACAGGAGGAACAGTAGAGAAAACTGGGTGACTGATGAATACATCCCATGGAACCTCTTTCTTCTCTAGCTGGTGTAGGATGATAATTTTGATCAGAGAATGATGGAAAAGAGAAGGTATTTGCAGAGGTGGGGCCTTCTTCTGGACTGTGGATGCCATCTTCTCGATGCTTTTGTATAAAAAGTAAGGAAGATTTAGTTGCATGTTTCTAGTGAAATGCATCAATAGTCGGACATGGTAGGCATAAACTCGATCAAACCTCCCTTCACAAGTAAAATATTTCATTATGACTTTCATAAGAGGAGCATAGCTATCAAGAAGATAAGAAAAAGGGAAAAAAGTAGTGAAAGCATCTCTATGCTCAGGCTTGATGAAAGGCTTGTAATCTTCTAAGTCAAGATGGGCCTGTTTGAACCATTTTTCGCCATGATATGGAATCTTGGTGGCCTTGGACACTGATCTTGGAGAAAACTTGAAATCAAGGTCCGCTACCTGAAAATGCTTGTTCTGGAACCTCAGGGCGCATAGGTGTGTTAATGGCGAAAAACTTTTGACCTCCTGTATCTTCTGGCAGAAGTCTAGACAACCTACTTCATGGAAGTTGAAAAGGATGGATGGATGAGCATTAACCTCCTCTGTAGAGATTGGTTCATATCTTTTGTGTGGACCACTTCTGCTGTCTTGCCTTGGAGGCATTTTTACCTAAATGTGCTTTTGAAGAAACTAACTGCCTCACTGTGTGTAAACTGCCTTCTGGAGCCAAATTGTGTTAATTCACTGTTTAGATAGTGAACAATGTTTTTGGATGACTGCACACTTTTCTCTCACAATATAAAGAACCCCTGCTCCCTTAAAAAGTGGCCTTCTACCTTGAATGTATCTCTGTCAGTAGATTTCTCAATAAGAGACCATACAGTGAAAAGGAAACAACAGTTAGGTGAATTGTCTGTGCAAAGTGTCAAGAAATCACCTTGTTCTTGTGAAGTTTAGAGGTCAACAACACATTTATATCTTTGTCCCAAGGTAGACTTTCCAATCATTACAAACCTGCCTTTCCTAGAGTGCCTATCACTCAACACACTTATGTTTTATGCAATCAACCCTTAGTGCAATTAGACAATCACTGTCACAGTCCTGGAACAAAGGTAATAGAGTTTAGAATGCTCCAAAAAGTTCAACCAAGCCTGCAATAGTCTTCTCTTTTCAAAATAACCAGAACCTCTCATCAATGTAACACCTTGCCTTTGTAGAAAAAACCTTTAATCTATATGAACCTCCACTCATCAAATAAGCTCGAGGAATAAACAACAGCCAAGCCAAAACACAGTGAAAACTGTCTTTTCCTGTGAGAAATAGGAGTCACTTTTTCCCTGTAGCTTTCAACCAACAAACTGTTTTTTAACAAAAACCCTTTTTATTATTACACTTACTATCCTCTATTTGTATGTCACTTCATCAAACAGAATCATACACATACAAAGTTAACCCCCAGTGTGAGCATACAGCCAGACTCACTGTTATGAAACAAGGTGACAGAATTTTGAAAAATGCTTTACAAGTTCAACCAAGCCTGTAGGAGTTTATCTATTTCCCACAATCAAAACTCCTGTTTTAATATGGAAACCCTGACCTTTGTAGAAAAAACCTCTACCCCATCTGAATATCAACTTGTCAAAATAAGCTTGAAGAACAAAACAGTCAAGTGGCAAACTCAAGAAAAAACTACCCCTTCTGTGGTCTATAGGGTTAACTTTTGCCCTTTGATGCTTTGAAGGTATAGGATCTCTGGTCCTTTGATTAATGAAGGTGAAAACACACAGCTCCTACTTCAGCACAATTTCTTTCCTGTAGGTGCCTTTAATAACACATTCAGCATTTCACCACAGTTTTACACCTCGGATTACCACACAGCCAAAACACTGTTTTTGGTCCCGTTAATATACAGATGACATTTTTGGAAGGTCACCAATGTTTCATCTAATGATCATTTAGACAAGTGACTCACTGCTCTAACCCTAAAGCACATTATCCTTCTTTTCTGTTTTCAACAAATGCACACATCTTGGCAGGTTTTAACTTTGTTTTACCACAGCTTTAAGGGTATTCTGCAATTGTTTTTATACTAGTGCAAATTCAATCCCTTTGACATTTTATTTCTAGCCTTGTTTTCATAGCACAACCTCGTTTTTGTCATAAACTCAAACTGTGTTTCCTTAACCTCTTACAGCATTTTGCAGTTTGAAAACTCAAGGGGGCATGTGATAAAAACCTTTATAACTTGATGAAAACCCTTTGTGGAGAGTTGGAGCAGCTTTGCACGAGAACTGGAGGTGTGTTGGAGGGTTTGAACTTGCGCGGCACTTTGCAGAGGAAGAGCGTCGCGCGAAAAACCAACTGGGCGACCTGTCGGGTCGTGGTCGGGCGCCGTGTACAGGGGCGTCGCGCACACGTACAGGCGCGTCGCGCGACCGTTGAGCGCCTGTGCAAACCTTCTTCTGAGCGCGTCGCGCAACTTTCCAGGCGCGTCGCGCTGTTATAACTGTGTTAAACTCCTTCAAACTGCTCCGAAAACCTCTGTGTTTGATCTTTGATCGCAGCAAAGGGGCTCCGTTCAGGTTTGGGGGATTTTCAACATAGAATGTAGCGGCTTTGACCTTGTTTAATAAAAGAAAGCAACGGTCTCTTTGGTATTTGATTTAGAGAGGGTTCCTTTTCAAAGTTTTGAAAAAGGTTTGTTTTTTCTAAACAACAATTGAAACTTCATTTTTTCATAACATAGCTCGATACCCTTGTTTCGAATATGTGTCATAGTGGAAATTAGCAGCCTTTTTATAAACGTGACTTTCCTTTGAAATGAAAAACAATTCCTTTGAAATCTTGAAACTTTGAATGTTTCTTCTTTTAAGGAATAAAAGGGTCTTCTTTTTCTGATAACTGCGCCAGGGGGAAAACTGTTTTGAGCTATTTTGGAGGATCTTTGCAGATGTGTTTTTGAGGGCAACCACCTTTTCTGGAGAAACTTAACTGTGGCTTCTATATTTCAGTCCCCTTTCTTGTCTTAGTGGTGATCATTGGCTGTCACTTTGATAAGCTCCTAGTCACCATTTCCTACCTCCGATACTTATGGGCATGGACCTGTTCACTGTGGAAACCGAATGAGGTGGCAAGTGAGTCTGAGCTGTTCTCATGACTGTGAGTGCGCAACTTTAGTGGCATTCATGTTAGACTTTGCCAATCTTCTATTGATTAAGAAAAGCGCTTTTTTCCAATCCACTTTCTCTGCTCAGTCCATATTATATAATATCTCTGTCCATTACATAATGAAAATCCATTTTTGCCTTGAACTTTCTAAAACACTGACAGTCTATCAAAACACCTCCTTTGCCTATGATGAACACAAGTTCCAAAGGTGATGTCTCTTGGTAGTAAAACTCAAATTGCCCTTACCAGCTGATTTTCTTTCCATGCTTTTCAAAGTTTTCAAAACTCAGATGATAACTTGTGGATAAGATGTCTTTTGAAACTTTGACTGTTCTTACTTAGAGGAGGAAATGTCTCTTTTTGGAGCAGTGGCATTTAGATTTTGCCTATGATGAACACCAGAACCTGAAACACTGTGCCAAAACTCTTTTTGTACTTGATGAGCTTGTATACCTGTTTGTAAGAGACAACTTAGATCAAATACATTTTTGCTCTGGGTATTATGCCAGAATCTTGCCTACAATGTAAATCTAATTAAGTGACAGGTTTTGCTTGACTGTAGATGCAAGTGCTAGGTCTCTTTGAGCTTTCTTCTTTGACTGTGAGTAGAAGACAAAACAGGGGATGATGCATGAGAGTTAGAAAGTGAAACAAGGAGAACTGCTCTTTATGTTTCCTGTGAAGGAGCTCTTCACTGCCTCATTGCACTGATTTTTGCTGAGGGGAACTGAAATGTCACCATTTGCCTTGGTCAACTTATGACAAGTTTTTTGAAAGATAATCTTTGTGAGTATGGAGGTTAGCACCCTTTGAAAAACAACAACCTTTTCTTCTGCCTGTGTAATGACATGACTTGTCAATTTTTCTTCAATTTGGTCTTGTTGAAACAGCAGGCTGCTTATGATTAGAATTGTTTTCACTAATGATATGTCTCTCCAAGGTTTTAACAATTCATATGATTTGAAGACTTCAAATGACTTCCTTTACAAGATCAAAACTCCGTTCTCCCTTTTCTTGCACACTTCAGATCCTAGCCCTGTTATGATCATCACTTACACTCAGAAAACCTAGAGTCACTGTTTCACTGTTTAGTAAAAAGCAAACCTGGGCTTTTGCAATCTTTAAAGTCAATATTGGCCAGCGCCCTCTGCTTGTAGATGAAGGAGGCACCCTAACCCTCTGCTTGTAAATGAAGAAGGTTCTTGGCCATGACAGATTACCAGTTTGCTGTGACAGTGGTGTCTTTCTCTTACTGTGATTTTCATGCTGAAAGGAAGCTGCAAGGTCTTGATGAGTAACTCTTTGTCTTGCAGATATATCTCAGGCTCATGTTTACATTGAGAAGCAGCTGTTCTTCTAAATGTAGATTCAAGAATTTTCTCCTGAGATGAAGTTATATTTCCTGTCTTTGTAGAATCCATAAAACACTGTGAAACACCTAATAATGAGCTTGAGACTGTGGTTTATGCAGTGTTGAGACCTAGGGGTGTGTAAGTGGCGCGACTTAGAGCTGTGATCAACTTGATTTGCAGAGTGGGAGGTCTGTCATGAATGGTCTATGTCAGATGGAGGTTTTTTGGCTTTTTGATGTTTGCCAAAGGTAAAATGCCTTAAAGCGCCACTTCCTAACTCAGGGGAGGCTTTTGAAACAGACTTGGATTTGCCTTTTAAAGTTGATGGGCAGACCAGTGGGGCTGAAGCTAGATAGGATAGTGATAATGAGTTTCGACTTTGACATGGGCGGACTGAAAAGTAGGAGGGCGAAAAAAGTTTTTTATGAGGGTTTTCTAGATGACAAATTGACATATGGAAATCAGCTTCTAGAAAACTCAGCTATGGATCTAGTCATCACTAACAAGTGAAAAATACTGATGACTAACAGTGGCTCCATTTGGGGAGGGTAGCTCCTCGTCAGGAGGTGTCCAGAATTCAGATTTTTGGCTTATGAAGACCAGTGCCTTATCCATTGGCGCAAAAATTCACCCTTCTTTGATGTTATTTTTGAAAAGTGACAGCATGGTTAACATCAATGATACTTCTACCTACCCCACTATCTTAACATTTTTTCTTCTCTTTGGCGCATTTGAACTAGCAGCCTTTTGACAATGTATATTTTTCTTTTTGCAAAATGAACCTATCTATTTCTACTTTTATATCTGCCGGGAGTTCAGATTAGACTGATGAACTCCTTCATTACTCTACCTATACTAGATCGACTGTCAAGATTAAGCAGTTTGACAGGATTTTGTTCTCTAGTCTAAAGCATGAAATTTAAAATGATCAAATCAGGATTAGACAGTCTGATTTGTCATGCATTTGCGGCATAAAAGACAAGCTGCACACAAATATTATTTTGCAACAAAAGGAAAACTAGACAAGCAGGGCTAAGATGTACAATGTATTTTTCATCCCTCGCTTCTCTCTTTGGTTCTGTTTTAGGCATGTGGAACCAGAATCTCTCCCTAATCTAAACTTTGTGATAAGTCAATCTTACACAATGTTGACTATCTTTTGCACTCACTAACTTATCAGCAAATAAATTTAAACATGCTCGGCTATGATTAGGCTAGATAGTTGAACAAGACATTGAAGTACTAGTAGCGGCATTTAGACTTGCTCGCTTTCTGAAAGACTATTTTTTGGAACATGGGGCCTTTGTTTCTATCTTCACTTGCCCCCTTTTCTGTCTTTTACTGTTTTTGACTTTTCTATCTTTTACTGTTTTTGACTTTTCTATCTTTTCAATATTTCAAACAATGGTATGTACAATGAATGAAAGTGTTCCAAACTCAAAAATCTTGGAAATGACGAAATTTAAGCATCTTATCCTCGTAAGGATCTCCTCTCACCCTTGGCCCACTTAACTCCTGAAAAGAAAAATTTGGGAAGTTTTCTCTCTCTAACATGACACAGGGATTCATGCAAGAATCTCTGAACAGCCCGGTATCTTCCCGCTGTACCTCTTTGAATATCTGATTTCCACTCCTTTCCTTACTGTACATTTTCCTCAAGTAATGCATGTACTCTTGGTCATTCTTGAAATAGATAATGACATCATCAAGGTATACAACAATGCAGAAATTTAAAACTGGGAACATGGCCTTCATGAACAGATTTCTGATAGTGGGTGGTTTTGCAATTTTGAACTTGAAATCAGATCTACCTCCCGCAAACTGGAAAAAATCTTTAAGCTGTCTACTTTGCAAAGGAATCTTATGACCTGAAACATCATCTTGCGAAAACACATGATTAAAAGCACCTTTAATTGGTATATTATGGTCTTGGGTAGAAAAAACAGAATTTCTGTTATAGGGAAAAGCAGCAGTATTTCTAAAATTGAAACAAACTCTTTGACCAGCTGTTTTATCCCTGATTATTACAGTTTGGTTCAGATTGTTATGTTTTCTCTTGTCAGAGTTATTCTAAGAAAAAGTGTCACAGCATTTTCCCTTGTTTTTCCTGTAGAAATTGGTATCCTGCATGAGATTTCTGATTTTAGCTTTTCTAAGTTCTTCATGAAAAGACAGAATATGGGCCAATTTCAGTAGCTCAGGTATGCTGGGACTGCAACTATCATTCTTGCTCATAAGAAGTTTATCAGGCATTTTTTCCAGATTTTGAGCTGCTGGGGCTATAGTCAAAGTTTCATTTGCAGTGGATGATCCATATGATGGTAAATCTTTGAGGTAGGGTAGAAACATTAAACTCTCTTGCTCTCGGGTTCCGAATAGGTTTATGATGTGTAAGTCTTCTAAAGCCTTTACCCATGTGTAAGTCTTCTAAAGCCTTTACCCGGAAAAAATTTCCGCAGGTTATTTCTGGTGTTTGACTAAGGTTAGAGTAATTTGCTTGATAGTACATGAGAGTTTGTGCTTCTTTCTCTAATCCCACCTTAGCAGGAACATACTTACTTTCTTCATGACACAGCTGTTCATGATCATGGTAGTTTTGAGTGTCTAGTTCATCATAAGGCACCAGGGACAACTGATGTGGTGGATTAAAGTTTATTTCAGTTTCTTCTGACTCTTCCTCCATGTTTTCATCAATATGCATAATGAAAGAGTTCAGGTCGGAACGCAAGGAACACATTGGAATGTTATCTGGCCTATCTTGACTGCTAATCATGTATTTCATGTGTGATTCTCGGTAGAGTATTCTGGTCTGGCCAAACACAGGAATGGTGGCGTATGACATGTCCAGTTGGATATTCCCTTGGAGTTTGGCTCCCCAAGACCTGGATAGAAGCATCCCGTACTTGGGAGGAATGTCTGCCACTACTATATCCATGATGAGATGTTTTGCAGGTATTTGGGCCAGACTAAAACAAAGGTCTTTGATCAAACCTAGGCATTTGACTCTACTCGAATCAAATGAGTACAATTCTTTGTATGGTCTTGTAATTTCCAGGCCTAGCCTTTCCATTACTACCTTCGGTATAAGATTATGCGAGGCGTCGGAGTCTAGCATGGCATTGTGGAGGATTTGGTCGTGGATGTTTAGGCTAATGTAAAATGGAAGAGTAGTTCCTTCTTGGAATTTTCCCTCTATCTTTGGACCAAACAATACTTCAGGAGTGTCATCAGCCAGATTAACAGTGTTTGCATCATTCCCTAGATTTAGGACTTTTAGTACTTGGGATTTATAAGAGTTTTGGGCAATGAGTTCAGTAAGAGGCATGGTGATCTTGATCTTGGCGATTTCGCCTTCAAAGCTGAAAGGCAACTGAAGTTTAGATATGTTTGTTTCAGTTTTTTCAGCCACGACCTTCTCTATGTTCTGAGTTTGTTGACCTTGTTTTGGGATTTTGTTTGCCATAGTTGTTTCGGTGATTTTTGTAGAAGTACCCGGAGTATCTGAGAGAGGACTAGTTTGGGTAACTTTAGCTTTGCTTTGGTCAGTCTTCTCAACCTTGATTTTGTCATGGCTTACTGCTTTCTTGAGGATGGTATCAGGAGTTTTAGCAGTATCTGAGTTACCTTTCTTGGAATTATCTTGGTTTCTTTTGCTTCTAAGGTCATATTGCCTGTGAGCTTCTATAATGGCATTCTGAAAATCTATGGCAGGATCGTCGAGATCTTCATAGTTGCTCTCATCCTGATTAGGAGAAAAGAACGCTTGTTCTTCTTTTGTGAGGTACACCTCACTCTCATTATCAGATCCTATGAGGTTTAAATGATGTTCATCAAGAGTTTCTGTATCCCTGTCATCCTCTTCCACATAGTTTTCATTGAATGGTGGCCTAATTTGTTGGTCATTTTCCCTTGGTCTATTTTGGGGCTACTCCCTCCTAAAGTTTTGGTTCCAGTTTCTGTTTGGAGGGTTTGGTTGGTTGTCCCTAACAGGAACTTTTTCATTTATCCTTTCCCACATTTTGGCCATGGTTTTGACTAAGTCATCTATTCTAGGATCTAGGGAAGGTGATGAAGTGGAGACCTCGTCTTTATATGTGACCTTTCTTTCTGATCTGGTCCTAGCCCTTTTTTCTGCTAAGTTGGCATCTGCTTTTATGGCTATTTGTTGCATTTCCTCTAAGGTAGGGGGATCCTTGTCTCTCAAATTATATGTCATGTCTGGATCGAAACCCTCGGGGAATTTTGCCAAAGCTAAACCAAGTGGGGGTTTGAAATGAGGTGGGAGGGAGTTATATACACTGTTGAACCTAGTGCAGTAAGCCTGGACACTTTCCCCATTTTCTCGTTTTAGGTTGTTATATTCTGACAGGATTTGAATGGGGTTTCTTCGGATTTCCCACCTATTTCTGAAGACTTGATGTAGTTCTGGGATATTGTGGATGTTGTTTGGAGTTAAGCTTTTGAACCATGTTTTGGGTTCACCACCAAGACTTTGGGCGAATATTCTCATTATGACGGTCTCGTCTTGTACCTCCAGGTATTCATAAGCATCAGTCATCCTACTTATATGTTGTTGAGGTGTGGTGGTGTCTTCTCCAGTAAAGTGTGGGATTTTGTCTTGATATTTATTTGGGAGAGGAGCCAAAGGCGGTGGCAACACCAAAGGTGCATACCAGGCTGCCATGACGGGAGCTAATGGATGATGTACAAGATGAGGACTAGTAGGCTGAGATGAGGTGGTTTGAACAGTGGTGGTTTGACCAGGTGTGGCGGATGAACTTGGACTAGTGATTTGGTTTTGAGAAGATCTGGGATGGTGGGAGCCAAATTGATAGAGAAGCTGAAAATCGGGGGGGGTGGAAGGTGAGGCTTCTCTACTATGGCTGTGTGATTGGTCTAGGGTTTCAAGATCGTCAAAGTTTATCTTACTATGAGACCTGCTTTTGAAAAGAGCTTTTGATGACTCTAATTCAAAAGGTGAATCTGGTAGGATAGTGAGATGTTCAGGTACTGATCTTGTTTTACGGATGGATCTACCAGTAGCTAGATGGTCAGTGTCGGAAGCTTGCCACAGAATCTTCTCTGGGTCATCTACTATGATAGGGGGGTTTGGGTCTGGATGGGATCTGGTGTTAATTCTTCGTGAAGCCAGATTTTGGATCTAGAGTTTAGAGAGAATGGTATTGGTGAATGTTCTGGATGAGTGGTCTCTCTAAAGTTCTACTAAGGTGAAGGATGGTCAAAATAAAAGGGATGGATTAGTGGAGTCGCCAGGTGGAGCTGAGTTGTTTTTATGACGATAGCTATGGTCCACCACCAGTAACTAATCTGGGAATGTTTTGGATTTTTTGAGTTTTATGTGCAGCCTATGGTTTAAAGTATCCTAGACTTGTTTCAACACTTCGCTAGGGTGATGAGAACAAAAAGAGTTTACTCTAAATGGGTCTATGGGATGCTTGCTTGTTTAAGTATCTAAAGGACCAAAGAGTCTATAAGAGTTTGCTAGACTGTCATGTACTCAGTGTCCCACCATCTCCCGCTATGTTAGTGAGTGATGGGATAGGTCTATCGGATAGTAGCCTAGAGTTTGGTAAAATAGTAAGGTCTACTAGAAGTTAGTGGAGTCGCCAGGTGGAATGTCAGTTGTTTTGAGGTATACTTGTATGGTCCACCACCAGTAATGTCAAAAGCCAATCTAAGGGAGTGTTTTGGGGTTTTTTGAGTTTTATGTGCCTACAAGGTTTGGAAGAGTTTTCTATAACTGACTCATCATTTTGCTAAGATGGTGAAAGAGCTATTTTCTACTCTTCAGACAATATCTAAATTTACTAAGCTTGATTGAGACTTCGGGAGTTACTAAGGTGTACTTAGATTGTCACTAACTCGGAAGGTCCTACTGTGAGTGTCACTATGTTAGTGAGCAGTGGGATAAGTCAATCAGATAGTATTCTTAAAGGTCTCTAAAAATGAGGGAAACTAAGTTTTTTAATCACTCAGCGTCCCACCGTGATCGCCATTATGTTAGAGAGCGGTGGGATAAGTCAATCAAACAGTATTCTTAAAAATAAGGGACTTCTAGAGTTCTAAGGTGTCCTTAGATTGTCACTAACTCAAAGTCCCACCGTGATCGCCATTATGTTAGTGAGCGGTGGGATAAGTCAGCCAACTAATATTCTCAAAAGTCTCTAAAGATTAGGGAAACTAAGTTTGTTTAATACTCAGAGTCCCACCGTGATCGCCATTATGTTAGGGTCCCGTGATTTGGCCGATTGGTGAGCCAAATGAAGATGTAACATCAAACCAAGCTTTGGAGCCCAAGGACCTAGCCTTCCTGGACTCAGAGAGGGCTCTCTCTATATGTGTAAAAGATATCGGTGTGTTTGCTTATGGTGTTCTGATATTAGGCTAGTTATGAAGTATGTTTTTGGTTTTTTTGTTTTTTAAGTTTGTGAGGGATAAAACTGATCAAAGATATAAACTGGATAACAAGATGTAGATAAACTGGGCTATGGGGTCAAAAAGGTCAAGGAAGCTATCAGATGATGATGTAAGGCTGTTGTAGGGCCGATTTGATTCACGGTAGAAGGGATCTTTGGGCAAAATGGAGTAAATGAACATCAAGCTTGTGAAAGACAAGGGATTTCAAGTGTAACTAGTTGATAGCAGACATAAACATGTTATAGCAAGCCATTAATCATGCTAAATGTAACTATGAGCTAATTAATACATAGAAATCAAACATTCCAACCATGCATAGAAGTATAAGACCCTCTAACTTTGGGAAATGGCTATCAGACTTTGGGGAAAACACATAAGACGGACTAACAACTCAAAATACTATGCCGGAATGCCAAAACACAGTCTTTAAGTTATTGGGCACTCTGACAGACAAGCTTTCATAGTTTTAGGCAAAGGGCTAGATCGGGACTAGGCCTCCTTGGTTCAACAAGATGATAAACTAATCAGTCAAAGAGATAGTTTCATGGATAGAACTATGTACAATCATAGGTAAGCAGGGCACACCATACATCCTACTCAACATGCATAGAACTTATGAATAAAAATAGCAACAGTATCCTTAAGTTACTAAAGAGCAGTTAAGAATTCTTTAGGACAACTAAGGAAGAAGATAACACAAAGCTATGAAGATTCAGGAATTTTGAGGTGCCTCCATGGGCATATCTCAAACTTAATCTCTACTGATCTATAGCAGCAAGAAGCATGTATCATGAATGAAAACTAGAAGACAACACCAAAGCAAGAAACACTATACCATTCTACCATGTCATGGAATCCATCAACAATCCTTCATCATTCATCAAAAGCATCCAAGAGGCAGTCCAAAATCATAACACAAGTATGTTATTCAAAGCTCATATGACCAATATATTGATTCTTCTCTCAAGTTCAGCCTTTTTTTACAATGAAGCCTTGTGGAATAAATAGGCTCAAGTGAGGAAAACCTCATGGTGCAACTAGCTATCCCATTGGCCTAATCAAAATATCTAAACTTGTCATTGAGGCTTTGCAAAGCCCAAGGCACAAAATATCCCATAAAATATCTAAAAAATGCTAAAAATGGGAATTATATTGACTTTACATCATTTCCCAAGTGTAAAAATAGCTAAACGCACATTTGGGAAAAGCAAATTTTTTAGGTTCAAAAATTACAAAAATACTTCAAATTTATATCAGAAAAAGGTCCCCTGACTTGCCGGAAACATTTGGCAGCATTCCTGATGTCGAAATGAGGCTCATGAGGGCTCGTTGGAAAGCTCTCTGTGTCTATTTTCCGGCACAACTAAAATCACCTCAATCTGATGCTTGAAAGTCCTCCAAATCTGTACATGTGTGTAAAAAGCCAGAAATTTGCAGACTGCTGATATGCCGGGCAGAATGTGCAAAAAGTGAGTATTTTTCGCCAATTTGAGGGGGTGAATGATCTCCAAATGCTCTGAAAATCGCTGAGGACCTGATCATGAAATTATGGCATCAGCTGGTATCATCCTTCTCCCTTAACAAATCCCCAAAATGAAATGGCGAATTTATGAGTTTTCGACCAAAAACTCAAAAAATGGCAAAAAAAAAAAAGTTGTCGAAATGGGCCCAAAATTGGCATGCATGACCCTCAAGGGTCCCTTGCCACATGCTCCGAAGCTGAGGCCAAAATATCAAGAGCTGATGTGCCTTTCTCCTCTTTCCGTGCCGGGCGCCTCCCCTTTGGTTTCCTCAATTTCTCTTGGGCTGCCTCTAGTTTGCGCCGGGCAAACTGATTCATCTTTTGAAAGTGATGTGTCCTCTTCCTTTGTAGCTCCAGATCTCTGTTTTCTCCTTCAAGCTTCATCTCCAAGTGTTTGTTGGCTCTTTCAAGCCATGCCTCTTTGTTTTCTTCAATTTCCTGCTGAAGGAGTGTAGTGAGAGGAAAGGCTTGGAGATGGGCTTGTTCTTCTTCTTTCTACTTTTCCAAGGCTCTTTTAAGCCCCATGGTTCTAGGCCTCTTCCGCCTAGGCTGGTCTCCCTCTTCTTCCTCATCAAAATCACCAACGAGTTCTTCTATCCTCGCTTGCGCCTTAGCTGCCTCATTCTTGTATTTGATAGCTCGTGCCTCATGAATTGTTGTGTGAACATTCATATGTTTATTTTGGATCTCCAAGAAATGGTTTAGGTTCCTTACCCGTTGAAGATAATTCTCCAATGCCTCAATTTTCCCCTCTCTATGAATTAGGAGGTTTTCAAGAATGTGGGCTTCATTATCGCTATCATCACTTTGGATTGGGATGACAGCCAATGCACCTCCATGTTTTTCACTTTCTCCAACCTTGTTTTTCCCTTTGAAGGCCAATCTTGCACTTTTCCTTCTTGGCATGCTAGTGGGTGACCTCTTGGGCGATTTTCTTTTGCTAGGGACAACTTTTGTCACTTTTGGAGTGGCAGCCTTAGGCCCTTTCTTCCTTGCTGTGCTGGGCTTTGTTCTTTTGGGAGGAGGAGACACAACTGCTTTACCCTTGACATCTTCTTGAAACTGCTGCTTTCCTTGAGGCTGCTGTGTGTCTTCTTCTTGCTCTTCAATTTGTTGCCCCTGTTCGCCAACATCAATTAGCTGTTCTACTTCAATGCCTTGTTCAATTTGTGTTTCAACATGCTGCCCTTTTTCATCAAAATCAGGCTGCTGCTGTGCCTGGATTTCCTGCTCATTTTGTGGCTCAGGCAGCTGCTCAAATTCCTGCTCAAACTGCTGTTCATGACCTTCAACATCAAGCTGATGTTCTTCCTCTTGTCCCTGCTGTTCACTTTCACCGAGATGATGCTGTTCAGTACCTTTTTCTTCTTGCTCCTGTTGTTGCCCTTCATCTGCAATTTGCTGCTCTTCACCCATCTCTTCCTGCTGTTCAGACTGCTGCCCCTGTTTGCCAACATCAGTCTGCTGGTTTTCATCATTTTCTTCTTGCTCATCCTCTTCCTCTTCTACCTGTTCATGTTCTTCTTCTTCCTGTTGTCCTGATTGTTCTGTAGGAAACTTGAGCCTTCTAGGAGTAGGCCTGCTGGACAAAGGTACAGGGCGATGAACAGGCTGGGTGGGAGATATATGGACAGGAGGAACAGTAGAGAAATCTGGGTGGCTGATAAAAACATCCCATGGAACCCCTTTTTTCTCTAGCCGGTGTAGGATGATAATTTTGATCAGAGAATGATGGAAAAGGGAAGGTATTTGCAGAGATGGAGCCTTCTTCTAGACTGTGGATGCCATCTTCTCGATACTCTTGTATAAAAAGTAAGGGAGATTTAGCTGCCTGGTTCTAGTGAAATGCATCAATAGTCGGACATGGTAGGCATAAACTCGAGTAAATATCCCTTCACAAGTAAAATACTTCAATATGACCTTCATTAGAGGAGCATAGCTGTCAAGAAGATAAGAAAAAGGAAAAATAGCAGTGCAAGTATCTCTATGCTCGGGCTTGATGAAAGGCTTGTAATCATCCAAGTCAAGATGGGTCTGTTTGAACCATTTCTCGCCATGATATGGAATTTTGGTGGCTTTGGACACTGACCTTGGGGAAAACTTGAAATCAAGGTCTGTTACCTGGAAATTCTTGTTCTGGAACCTCAAGGCGCATAGGTGTGTCAAGGGCGAGAAACTTTTGACCTCCTGTATCTTCTGGCAGAAATCTAGACAACCTACCTCATGAAAGTTGAAGAGGATGGATGGATGAGCATTGACCTCCTCTGTAGAGATTGGCTCATAAGTTGAAGAGGATGGATGGATGAGTATTAACCTCCTCTGTAGAGATTGGCTCATATATTTTATGCGAACCACTTCTGTTGTCTTGCCTTGGAGGCATTTTGACCTAAATGTGCTTTTGAAGAAACAAACAGCCTCACTGTCTATAAACTGCCTTCTTGGAGCCAAACTGTGACAATTCACTGTTTAGATAGTGAACAATGTCTTTGGATGACTGCACACTGTTCCCTCACAATATAAAGAACCCCTGCTCCCTTAAAAAGTGGCCTTCCACCTTGAAAGTATCTCTGCCAACAGACTTTTCAATAGGATACCATACAGTGAAAAGGAGACAATTGTTAGGTGAATTTTCTGTGTAAGGTGTCAAGAAATCACCTTGTTTTTTGTGAAGTTTGGGTCTTATGCAATCAACCCTTAATGTAATCAGACAGTCAATGTCACAGTCTTGGAACAAAGATAACAGAGTTTAAAAACCTCCAAAAGTTTTAAGCAGAGTTTGTAGGAGTTTTCTCTTTTCAAAATAATAAAGGTCCCTTATCAATGTAACCCTTGCTTTTGTAGAAAAAACCTTTACTCTATATGAACATCCACTTATCAAATAAGCTCGAAGAACAAAAGACAGTCAAGCAACATACACAGTGAAAACTGTCTTTTCTGTGAGAAGTAGGAGCAACTTTGCCCTGTAGCTTTCAACCAATAAACTGCTCTTTGACAAAACCCTTTTTTCTTATTACACTTCACTATTCTCTATTGGTATGTCACTCCATCAAACAAAGTCACACGACATACATAGTCAACCTCCAGTGTGGGCATACAGTCAATCTCACTGTTATGGAACAAGGTGACAGAGTTTTTGAAGAATGCTTTAAAAGTTCAACAAAGCCTATAGGAGTTTATCTTGTCAAATAGTTAAAGCACCTTATCAATGTGAAACCCTTGCCTTTGCAGAAAAAACCTTTACTCCATATGAATATCAACTTTATCAAAATAAGCTTGAAGAAAAAAGACAGTCAAGTGGAATACTTAGTGAAAAAATGTCCCTTCTCTGGTTTATAGGGTTAACTTTGCCTTTTGAAGTTTGGAAGGTATAGGATCTTTTGTCCTTTGATTAATAAAGGTGAAAACACACAGCTCCTATTTCAGCATATCCCTTTCCCTGTAAGCACTTTTAACAGTATGCTCACCACTCCAGCACAGCTTTTGAACAATGGATATTCTCACAGAAACAACCACAGTTTATAGGTATGGTAACAAAGTTTCAAATAAGGCTACAGGGTTTTATCTTCTCACACAAACAAAAATCCTTTTAGTATGGAAACCCTGTCCCTTCAAAACCATGCCCTTCCTTGCCCTTGTATATCAATCAGAAACTACTCATAATGTCATACACAGTCAAGTCAAAGAAAACACAGTGATGGCACTTTCCGGTGTTGGTGGTAAGAGAACCCTGCTTTTTGATGTTTTTATGATATGGCAACCAACAAACTATATGAGAATCCTCTCATATGACAACTATCTTTCCTTTGTATCACTGTTTCTCATCATTATTTGACCCACACGCCCTCAAAATGTCCTTGGCAAACTTCTGACTGTTTCAAAATAATGCATATAACATGACAGTTTTTTACCTTGTTTTATCCCAATTTTGAGGGTAATTTGCAATGGTTACTCATACTAGTGCTAATTCAACCCTTTGGTGTTTTGCTTCTAACTCCATCACCACATCAATACCTCATTTTTTGTAATTTGAACTATGGTTTTTCAAACCTCTTACAGCACTTAGCAATTTTGAAACCAAGGGGGGGAGCACGTAAAAATACCTTTATAACTTCGATGAGGGCCTTGTAAAGAGTTGGAGTAGCTTTTCATATGAACTGGAGGCGTGTTGGAGGGTTTAAACTTGCGTGGCACTCTGTAGAGGAAGAACGTCGCGCAAAAAACCAACCGGGCAGTCTGTCGGGTCGTGGTCGGGCACCGTGTACAGGCGCGTCGCGCGACCGTCTACCGCGTGTGTTAAAAATCTCCTGAGCGCGTCGCGCAATTTTCCAGGCGCGTCGCGCTGTTAAACTGCTACAAAAAAATTTTAAACTGCTCCGAACTTTTTTGTTTGAGCTTGAGGGCATCAAAGGGTCTTTGCTCGAGCTGGGGTGTTTATGCAATGAATTTGCAATGATCTCTATCACATTCGAATGCACAAAATGGCCAACGGTCTTAATCCCTTTTGAAATGTAAACAAAACGCAAACTCTTGGTTTAGTATTTGGGAGGGTTTATTCAACATTTCTTTTGAAAAGTCTTTGTTTTTGTACCGAAGTTTAAAAACCTTCTTTTGAAAACACGACGGATGTCTTTCATTTGGACATGTGCACAAAGGCAAAGACTACTTGTTTTATAGGCAAGACTTTTCTTAAACCTTATGAGAAATTGAAATCTTTTGACTGTTTCTTACCAGAGGGAGAAATCTGCCCTTTGTAACAATGGTGTATAGATTTTGCCTTTAATAAAACCTTGAAAAATATGCCACAGTTCCTTTGGCTTCTCTGAGTATCTTCTTTCACTAGGTTCCAGTATCTGAAAACATGTAATGATCTTTTTGCATATTTGTAAACTTGTTTGGGGTGCCCTTTCTGTTGAAGAAAAACTTAACTGCTACTTCAGCACCCCTTTTATACTTCTGATTCTTTAAGGGCATAGCTGCCTCTGTCATTTGAAAGAAGGTGGCCATCTTGTTAACTTGGTTTGACATTCTCTTCTTGTAGGTGTTTCATCAGTCTTTTCTTCCACTGTAGGTGTCAAACTTGTTGCAGTTTTTTATAGTTTTCTATGGTCTTTTATTTAAGAAGGGCACCTTTTCACTATACTCCTCTGCTCAAAACATATTATATAATATCTCTGTCCATTGAATAATGAAAACCCATTTTTGCCTTGAACTTTCTAAAACACTGACAGTCTATCAAAACACCTCCTTTGCCCATGATGAACAATAGTCCCAATGGTGATGTGTCTTGGTGATAAAACTCAAATTGCCTTTGCCAACTGATTTTCTTTCCATGCTTTTCAAAGTTTTCAAAACTCAGATCATAACTTGTGGATAAGATGTCCTTTGAAACTTTGACTGTTCTTACTTAGAGGAGGAAATGTCTCTTTTTGGAGCAGTGGCATTTAGATTTTGCCTTTGATGATTTCCAGAACCTGAAACACTGTGCCAAAGCTCTTTTTGTACTTGATGAGCTTGCATACCTGTTTGAAAGAGACAAACTAGATCAAATACATTTTGCTCTGGGTATTATACTATAATCTTGTCTACAATGTAAATCTAATTGGGTGATAGGTGTAGCTTGACTGTAGATGCAACTATTAGGTGTCTTTGAATTTTCTTCTTTGACTGTGGGTAGAAAGAAAAACAGAAGATGATACATCAGAGTTAGAAAGTGAAACAAGGAGAGCTGCCCTTTTGTTTCCTGTGAAGGAGGTTTTCATTGCCTCATTGCACTGCTCTTTGTTGAGGGGTAACTGAAATGTCACCATTTTCCTTGGTCAACTTATGATAATTTATTTGAAAGATAATCTCTGTGAGTAGGGAAATTAGCACTCTTTGAGAAACAAACATCCTTTCTTCTGCTCACAGATACCGAGGCTTCTTTTGGCCACTTTCTTCTGATGGAGCTCTGAAAACACCAACTGCTGTATCTGAAGAGAAAATACTTGTCTTTGTGGTGGAGTGCAACTTTCATGTACTACTTTCCTACCTCTTCTTTATGTTCATCCAGAAACCATGGACTGTACTTCACACTTCAACAGGAACAAAAGAACACACAGGGGTCTTTTTACTGAAGTATTTTTCTGTTTAAGACTAATTGAAGCTATGCATCTTAACACCCCTGCAGAGATGTTTGTTATGATAGCTTTGACTAAGGAGTCCCCTTTTGATGAGCCCTGATGATGACTGAAACCTCAGCTGATTCTCTTTACAAAACCACACACTCTGTCTCTTCTTGCCTTGCACATTTTAGATCCTAGCACTGTTATAATCATCATTTACACTCAGAAACCTAGAGTCACTGTTTTACTGTCTAGTAAAAAGCAAGTCTGTGCTTTTGCAATCCTTAAATTCAATAATGGCCAGCGCCCTCTGCTTGTAGGTGAAGGAGGCGCCTTAACCCTCTGCTTGTAGATGAACAAGTTTCTTGGCCATGACAAATTACCAGTCTGTTTGACAGTGGTGTCTTTCCTTTACTGTGATTTCATGCTGAAAGGAAACTGCAAGGTTTGATGAGTAACTCTCTATCTTGCAGATATATCTCAGGCTCATGTTTACATTGAGAAGCAGCTGTTCTTCTAAATGTAGATTCAGGAACCTTCTCCTGAGATGATGACATGTTTCCTGTCTTTGCAAAATCCATAAAACACTGTAAGAACACCTAATAATCAGCTTGAGACTTTGGTTTATGCAGTGCTGAGACTTAGGGGTGTGTAAGTGGCGCGACTTAGGGCTGTAATCAATTTCATTTACAGAGTGGGGGGTCTGTCATGATTGGTCTGTAGAAGATGGAGGTTTCTTGGCCTTTTGATGGTTTCCAAGGGAAAAATGCCTTAAAGCGCCACTTCCTAACTTAGGGGAGGCTTTTGAAACAGACTTGGATTTTCCTTTTAGAGCTGATGGGCAGACCAGTAGGGCTAAAGCTAGATAGGATAGTGATAATGAGTTTTAACTTTGACATGGGCGGACTGAAAAGAAGGAGGGCGAAAAAAGTTTTATGATGGTTTTCTAGATGACAAATTGACATATGGAGATCAGCTTCTAGAAAACTCAGCTATGGATCTAGTCATCACTAACAAGTGAAAAATACTGATGACTAACAGGTCCTATGAGAAGAATCAGGTTTATATTGGTCCTAATTTCCTTTCCTATTGTTTCTTTCATTGTTGATGGAGTCTTTGATAATATTAGCATAGATTTTAGCCCCAAGGGATAGCTCAATTGGTCGAATTCTCATTGCTAAGTACCTTGTTAATTCGAAGGTCACTGAGTCAAATATCCTCGACACCCTTAAGGTTAGGCCTGACCAGATAATTTGGTGGGAAGATCCCATGTAGCAGCCACTCAATGATCGTGAACCATAAATGAAAAAAATATATATTAGCATAGCTTTTAGGTTTTCCTTCATTTTCCTTTTCTGATGGATTTTTTACCTTAATTGTTTCATCTCCCTTGGGGTATTTTGTTTTCATCATAGCCAAGAACTGTCTTAATGAGTGGTGACCTTTAGAAACTAAGAGTATTGTCTAATATTTTAGCGCTTTTTCTAAACTTTGAGCTTCTATTCAATTGGTTAGTTTTTTTTCTAGTTTCTTTCTTAAGGAAATTATTCAACTTCTAGCTTCTTGCAATTTTATTTATTTTCTTTCAATTGGTTTCGCACCACTTCTTGTATCCCTTTTCCACTTATAGTTGAATCTTCAGAATGACAAAAAAAAAATTCGATTTCATGAATATTATGATCCTTATTTTCATATTTATGAAATTTTTCCTTCTCCTTTTTATTCTTTCCCCTAAGCCTGCCTATTTCTTCTAAGGCATTAATGTGTTTGGTTCAAGATTCACTTACCTATTAATGTTTTCTTCTTCTTAATATTATTTTTCTTTCTAATTGTTGTTGAGATTCAACAAGAAGATTCAACACCCATACCTAGAGCATTAAGCACCTGGTTGCATTCAACACCTGGTTTCTTTAAGCACCCAGACTAGAGTGGGGCCCACAGTGCTATTTTTGGGTGCATGTCTATTTTGGTTATCCCTTAATTAAGATGGACATTAAAATATAATTTATTCTCAATGTGGACTTGAATGAGTTAACTGAAAGTGATAAATTCATTTAGCTAGTGGATTTATAGTTAGAGGTTGGTGGTGAGGCATGCAGAATAATTCTAGTTGTAATAGAGTTCGAAGTGAAACGGTGCATGAGTTGGTGCAAGTTGTAAATAATTTTAACTTAGTTAAGTGAGTTAAACTCAGTTTTACTAGTTGTAAGTGAAGATACACTAGTGAGAGATCTAGCGAATTAAATATTAATTAATTCACAATTAGTAATCTCACATGCAACTGAGGATTTACTATTATTAATTGCATGCATGTCAGATCCAGTGGAGACCCAGTTGAGTTCTAGATGAAAGGGAGTTTCACTATCAGTTGTAGGATTATTGGCTTGAGCACATGCAAGAAAACACCCATTGGAGTGCCCATAATACTTGTGCGGTCAAGGCAGGCAAGAATTCCTATCTTTTATGGATATTTACCATCAAGGATTGTGCAAGCAAGGCAGGCTTTCTGGAGGCTGAGAATTGGCTGTGTTAGTCAATTTTGCATATGACAGTGTGAGACAATTAGCTGAGTACTGGAGGGCTCTTGTGAGAATATTTTTGTATGTAATTGTTTCATGATCCATGCTTAATATACAATAGAAGATAGTGGGTTTTTTAGCTGTAATCTTTCCCCGGGAAATTATATGTGTTTTGTGTGATTGATCTTTCTTCATGTTCATGTGATTAGTGATTGTGTTTTTTATTCCACAAAATATTTGTAGAAGTGATTTAGTATTTAACTTTAGTACATTGTTAGATCGGGTGAATCCAAGATATACATGCTTGTAGTATAATTTATACATGGTATCAAAGCACAAGAAATTGAAAAAATGAATCAGGAGCTGAGTTTGTGACTAGATAGAATTCGAATTTGTAGAAAGACTTTCTTGGTGCTACAGCTGATTCAAGATCGAAATGGCTTTCAATGGCTTGAGGTTAAAGTATGCACTCAATGGTAGCTCGAACTACATTTCTTGTAAGTACATGATGGAGGCAGTACTCGAAGACAATGGGTTGAAGGAATTCATTAACAAATATGTTCCTAAACCTGATGCTGCAAATCTTGATGCGTGACAAAAGAAAGTGGCAAAGGTGAGGAGGATCTTGTTGGATGGATTACAAGACCACATTGTCTCAAGCCTCCATGGGAAAGCCACAGCATATGCAATGTGGAAGGCTTTGGCGGATCTATTCCAAAGCAGCAGCGACCATAGGAAATTGGTGCTCAAAGATAAACTCAGGAAGATCAAGATGGAAAAGGGCGACACCATTCCAAAATATCTAACAAAGTTTGTACAATGTCGAAATGAACTGGGGAGCGTTGGAATAAAAAAATTTGATGATTATTTGGTGATCTTGGCTCTCCTAGGGCTTCCCAAGATTTGGCATAGTTATCAAGACTCTGTCAATGGAAGGGAAAAATTACTATATTGGGAACGATTGTGGTCAGATTTGGTGTAGTAGGAGTTCAGATGGAACACCAGAGATGGATCTTCATCTAAGAATGAGGATGAAGAGTATTGTGCTTCGGCTGCCAAGGCGAGGAAAGGGAAGGGGAAGAAAATCCATTCTAAATCCGAGTCCAAGAATGGAAAAAATCAAGACATGTCCAAGGTGAAGTGTTTTCACTGTCACGATCATGGGAATTTTGCTACTAACTGTCCACAAAAGAATGAAGAACAAGAAGGTTGGTGGTCCTGCAGCTGCTGAGGCCCTTGCCTCACAATTTGAACTAGAGTTTTCATTGATCACATGCATGGAGTCTGGTGCATTGGGATCTGTGTGGTATTTGGATAGTGGCACTTCCTTTCACATGAAGAGAGACCAATAAATTTTCAGTGACTTGGAGGAGAAAGATCTCTAGATGCATATTGAAATGGGCAAAGATGGACGATACAGTGCTACTGGGATTGGTACCATTACCTTTCAAAGGGATTTAGGTAAACCATTTCAATTAAAATATGTGATGCATGTACCAGGTCTGAAGAAAAATTTGGTCTTAGTCGTAATGTTGGAGGATAGAGGCTATAACGTTGTTTTTAGTGATGGAAAAGATTTCCTACGACATAAAACAACAATTCAAGATAAGAGGATAGGGATTTGAGTTAAGAATCTCTACAAGCTGGAGGTAGATGGCTGCGCAGAAATGATGGCAAGGCAGATCAAGTGGTGATCCGGGATGAGGGTAAATTATGGCACAAGCGATTGGGCCATCTTCACCATGGAGCCTTGAAAGTCATGCAGCATATTTCTACTGGTTTTCACAAGGGTACGCTTGCGCAGTCAGATACATGTAAGGGATGTACTATGGGAAAATATGTAAAGGCCACCGTTCATGAGAAGGAAAACTGAGCTTCAGGGATCCTTGAGAGAGTTCACACAGACGTGTGTGGTCCCTTCTTGGTTGCTTCAACAGCAGAACATAAGTACTATGTAATATTTGTTGACGACTTTTCTCGTAAGTGTTGGATCTTGTTCATGCAAAATAAATATCAAACATTCTCTAAGTTCTGTGAGTTTAAGGCACTGGTGGAGAAAGATTCGGGGAGGAAATTGAAGGCTCTTAGGAGCGATAATGGTGGAGAATACATCTCTAACGAATTCAAGAACTTCTACAACAAATAAGGAATTAGAAGAGAACTCATAGCGCCTCATAACCCACAATATAATGGGGTCGCAGAGAGGAAGAACATAACTATTGTGGGTGCAACATGAGCGAAGTTGCATGACCAAGGCCTACCGATGCATTTGTGGGTGGAAGCATGTAATACAGAGGTACATGTGCAAAATTGTTGTCCTCATAGTGTACTTGGCATGAGTACACCTGAAGAGGCTTTCAATGGTAAGAAACCTGATGTTTCACACTATAATATTTTTGGCTCATCTGTTTATGTACATGTGACCAAGGACACTAGGAAGAAGCTGGAACCAACTGCTGATATTGGGATTTTTTTGCGGTACGCTGAAACACCCCATAATTATCGTGTGTATTTTCCAAACAGAAGAATAATTGTTGTGTGATGGGATATCAAATTTGATGAGGAGAAAGCCATGCAGTTGTCCCTTGAGAGGGAGTTGGACTTGCATGCAGAGGAGGAACTATTGGTTCCCAAGGATGAGTCTCAAGATGTGGATCAGCCACATGAGGAGGTTCATGGAGTGAAGGAAATCACTCATGAAGAGCCGTCCATCAGAAATGGCAGAAGGTGCACCAGAGAAGTTGATAGGCTGAGACTTGATGCTACACAAAATGTAGGAGCCCCTACTTCACAGCGTAGATAGAGACAATCTCCTAACCAATTTACTAGATACATGGATCTTATTAGAAAATTTATTGTGACTGGACCATCCTCCTTTTAGGAAGTAGTTTAGAAACCTACGTGGGTTGATGAAATGGTGGAGGAGTATGACTCCATTGTCAATAACAGTGCATGGGAGATAGTCCCAAGACCGGTCGACAAATCACTGGTTGGATCGAGATGGATCTACAATGTAAAGCAAGTTGTTGATGGGAGTGTGGAGAAATACAAGGCTAGATTTGTGGCTTGGGGATTCTCACAGATCAAGGGGATAGATTATGATGAGATTTTTGCACTTGTTGCAAAGTACTCTTCCATAAGATCCATCCTTGCACTCTCAGTGCAGATGGGCTAGTGCATTCATCAGATGGATGTGAAAACTGCGTTTCTCAATTGTATCATTGAGGAAGAGGTGTACATAGAGCAGCCTGAAGGTTTTGAAATATTCAACAGTGAGTCGCATGTGTGTAGGCTCAAAAGAGCACTATATGGGCTAAAGAAAGCACCCTATGCTTGGTACACTCGGATAGACATCTATTTCACCGGACTAGGCTTCACCAAAAGTGAAGCAGATGCAAACCTGTACCAGATTGTGGTTGAGGGTAAGCTATTGATCATTTTTCTTTATGATGATGATCTAATTTTGACTAGTGATGAGCAGTTGATACACTCATGCAAGGAGGATCTTGCAAGGGAGTTCGAAATGAAGGACATGGGACTCCTTCATTATTTCCTTGGATTGGAAATATGGCAGCGGGATGGTGAAATTTTTGTGTCTCAAGGAAAGTATGCAAAGGAGATACTAGGTAAGTTTAACATGGAGAGCTGCAAACCCATGGATACTCCTCTTCTAGGAAATTGGAGGAAAGAGGATGCTACTTCTGGAGAGGTAGTGGATGCTATTGTCTATCGACAGTTAGTGGGTTCACTAATGTATTTATTGAACACGAGACCGGATATTTGCTACGCAGTTAACAAGCTGAGTCAAGATATGGTTAAGCCTAGTAAGCTATTTTGGAAGGGGGCGAAACATGTTTTGAGATACCTGAGGGGCACATCAGAGTATGGTCTATGGTACAGACGGACGAATGGATTGAATTTTATTGGATTCATGGATGTAGATTGGGCTGGCAGTCCATCAGACAGAAAGAGCACATAAGGGGAGATCTTTAGCATTGGATCGACAACAGTTTCCTGGTACAGTAGGAAACAAAAATCCATTGCACTTAGTTCAACGGAAGCAGAATACATGGCAGCAACTCAAGTTGCATGTGAGGCTATCTCGATGAGAAATATCTTGGTTTTTTTATTTGTTTCTCAGATGGATCTGATAGTGATTCATTATGATAATCAGAGTTTCATTAAACTCTCGATTAATCTTTTGTTTCAAGATAGTTCCAAGCATATAGATATTTGGTACCATCATCTCAGATATTGTGTGCAGAGGAGGATCATGTTGCTTCAGTACATTCCCATGGAAGATCAGGATGCATATATTCTGATGAAGGCGTTCACCAGGAGAAAATTCGAATACCATAGAGATAGGATCGGGGTGAAGGATAATCCCTTTCTTGTTGAGAGGGAGTGTTGAGATTCAACAAGAAGATTTAGCACCCACGCCTAGTGCATTAAGCACCCCGACTAGGGTGGAGCCCATAGTGCTATTTTTGGGTGCATGTCTATTTTGTTTATCCCTTAATTAATATGGACATTAAATTGTAATCTATTCTCAATGTGGACCATTAAATTGTAATCTATTCTCAATGTGGACTTGAATGAGTTAACTGACAGTGACAAATTTAGTTAGCTAGTGGATTTTGAGTTAGAGGTTGGTGGTGAGGCATGTAGCGTAATTCTAGTTGTAAAAAAGTTTGAAGTGTAGTGGTGCATGAGTTGGTGCAAGTTGCAAATCAGTTTAACTCGGTTAAGTGAGTTAAACTCAGTTGTGCTAGTTGTAACTAAAGATACACTAGTGAGAGGTATAGTTAATTAAATATTAATTAATTCACAATTAGTGATCTCACATGCAACCGAGGATTTACTATTATTATTTTCATGCATGTCAGATCCAGTTGATACCCATTTGAGTTCTAGGTGAAAGGGAATTTGACTATCAGTTGTAGGATTATTGACTTGCACACATGCAGGAAATCACCCATTGGAGTGCCCATGATACTTGTGCACTCAAGGCAGACAATAATTTTTATATTTTAGAGATATTTACCATCAGGGATTGTGCAAGCAAGGAAGGTTGTCTAGAGATTGAGAATTGGCTATGTGTTGGTCAGCTTTGCATATGACAGTGAGACAATTAGCTGAGTACTGGAGGGCTCTTGTGAGAAGAGTTTTGTACGTAATTGTTTCATGATCCATGCTTAATATACAATAGAAGATAGTCGGGTTTTTAGCTGTAAGCTTTCCCCAAGAAATTATCTGTGTTGTGTGTGATTGATCTTTCTTCATGTTCATGTGATTAGCGATTGTGTTTTTAATTCCACAAAAGATTTGTAGAAGCGATTCAATATTTAACTTTAGTACATTGTTAGATCGCGTGAATCCAAGATATACATGCTTGTTGTATAATTTCTACAATTATATTAATTTTATTATCAGTTTTGTATTCATGGATATGAAGAGGAATTCTTCTTTTTCAACATTCAAAACATAACCATCACTTTCTTCAAAAAAACTAATATCCTCTCTAAAGTGAAAACTCTTCCTCTTAGTATATTTTCATTTTTTGTGTCTATAAGGTTTTCTTTTATTGTTATGTTATATTGTATGGAAATTTTAGCAACAAAATTTCATATTCTACCACAATTAAAACATTTGAAGAGTAGCTTGCCTTTGTATTTTCCATATCTGCTTTATAGCTTTCTGAAATATTTGTGCTTCTTTTGTATGATCTTATTCATGGTTAGGAAAATCACAAGATTTGTGTCATTTTTTATTCTTTAATGCTTTGACATATTTGTCCTTTTGTGTTGGTTTTTTTTTTCTCTTCATCTCATAATGGTGAGAATCCCATGTAGTTCATCCATCATCAACTTCTCTAGATTATTCATTTATTCAATAGAAATTAGTTTGGAATCAAATCTTGAGGGGATTTACCTTAGCAACTTTTACAAAATCATTGGTTCTTAAACATTTTCACCAAGTCCTCTACTAGTGTTGACAATTTCATCCACATGGAGAAAATAGGCTCCAAGATTCTTCATCTTTATTTTTCAAGCTCTCGAACTATCTTCTATGATTTGGAAGATTTTACTTCTTCGCCTTATCATATTCCTTCATATATTTTTTGAAGTTTGTGAAAAAAAAAAAATTCCAATTCACAATGCATCACCTTGAAAAAAATTTATTCTAAAAGACCACTCAAGACAACATTCATGGATTTTCATTATCTTCACCATCCTTCTTCCCGACCGTAGTTATTGGAGGAATTTTTGGGGTTGTATAACCAATTGTGGGTAATTTCAAAATATCGGATCCAAGATCCATTAGATAAGTATGCATCCTTATACTCCATAATGCATATTTTGTTCCATAAAAAAAGAGGCCTTTGTTCCTATAGAAACCTTCTTGACCAACCATGTGTGCTCCTAAAATATACCTTCCATTATTTGGACTATTTTTGAAGGTTGAAACCAATTTTTTAACTTATTCTTATACTAAGAGAGGGTTGATTTAATATAAGATACATACATACATACATACATACATACATATGTATATATATGTATATCTATGTATATATATATATATATATATATATACATATTATATATATATATATATATATATATATACATATTATATATATATATATATATAATATATATGTATATATACATATGTATATATATATACATATTATATATATATATATATATTATGTATATATATATATATATATATATATATATATATATATATATATATATATATATATATATATATATATATATATATATATATATATATATATATATATATATATATATATATATATATATATATATATATATATATATATATATATATATATATATATATATATATATATATATATATATATATATATGTATATGTATATGTATATGTATATACATATATACATATATATATATATAATGAGAATACAACAATCATTCATTAATTTCAAAACATTAAATGCATGTAACTTCAAATCACATAATATAGAGTTTAACGTGGAAACCCTTGTGGGGGGAAACCATGATTTTTTTTATAAATATTTGTAGGCACCAACCTACTGTTAAAATTTCTCAGACACCAACCTACTTGAGACATATATATCCTTATTTGAGCTCCAACTCAGCAAGATATTGTGTAAGAACCAACCTAATGGAGACACCAATATCCATGGCTAAGCACCAACCTAAGGTCTTCATACACACAGTACTTTTGACTTAACCTACATGCTTCATAATTACTGCATTTCAAAACATCAACATACCCTCAACTTTCATGCTCCAATACCTCTCTTTGCTTCATACCTCAGACATAGATTCAAACTCTAGTCAAATTTAGCCTTCATGCTTATTAAACCTCATAGTATCATTCCCCATAATATAATCTCATACTGGTGCACTTCACAACATCACAACCCTAAAAAAAATGTACTTAAAATCACTGTAGACCCTTTCCCTTCATTAATACAAATGGATATCAGTGGCCACCCATGGTTGTTTTGAGGCCTTAAACGACATTTTTTTGACGTGGTGGGGGTACAGGAGAGATTAATATCCTATGCCATTGGCCCTAGATCGAATTTTTTATTATTGACTAGACCTTTCCAATGGGATACCAAGCATGATAAACGGAGATTGTATGTAAAAGTTATAACCCAAGGAAGTTGATGTACCAACTAACCCCATTGGGCCCTGCAAACCTTTTGGTGTTTCATCTTCTAGGGTTAGGTTTTTGGACCTCTAAAGTTATTTATTTATGTTAAAGGCCATCCTTTTGGCCTCTTATAATAGCTTTTGTGAATTTGTGTAGCCACCATTGTCACATAATATCAGAGCTCCCATTTCATCTCTTCTTGAGCCCATACAAATATAGTATTGAACCATGCTTTGATATTACTTTGTCACATACCCAATTCCCTTAATGAATTACAAAGGTTACAAGGTACCCACATTTTTATTTTTCATTTTACTAGCCTGATGATAAGTTATGATACCACTTTGTCACATACTCCTACTAAATTGATCCTAACCACACTTGCAAAAATTGGTTTTCATCTCTCATACATTTTTTCAAACACTTTACATGTAAACCTTTCTTCAAATACTTTGTATATCACCAATTAAGCAATATTTTTCTTATAGATATTTTTTCAAACATTTTATATGAAATGAAATAAGAAACATTGCTCCGATTCCACTTGTAACATACTATCTAAAATATACTACACAATCATGTCGATTTTGATTTCCATATTTAAGGTATTTTATCATATAGTTTCTATGCAAATTGTAACAAAAATACCTTTAACACATTTCTCCAATTTTTTTTCATTCAAATAGGCATAGATCAACTACAATAGTACTATCATACAACAATACTATCTCCATCCAAAAAAAAATATTTTCATTGGGCCATTTCATTAAACAATTTGTATGCAATGAATCATTAAAACATTTAGGCATTTCTTCAAACACTTTGCATGAAAACTAATATATCAATTTCCTCACAAAATATCTCCTAAATTATAATAGTCTAAGTTTTGAAACCTAGACCAAATGATCAGTGGGAGTTCCCCTCACTATGGTCCAAGTTTCAACATCTTAAACCTCCCAGATGAAAAGTTATAGTAGAAATTCCAAAATGACCTATTTGATTCATGATTTCTTGAGTGTGGAGCATCATTATATTCTTGATTTAGAGGCAAATTTTCAGCAGTGGATGTATCCTAGTATAGGACGTGGGTGGGGGAGATTCTCCCCCACTACTTTTTCTAGAGGACCTAGGGGGGTGATAACACTCTTTTAGCCCCCCTCAGTGGGGGTTTGGGGGCAGTGCCCCCGAAAGAAAAATTTTGAGAAAAAAAATTGCCTTGTAAAATATTGTAATTTCATAGTCAATTTGGGCCATTCATTAGGCAAAAGATATAATGGTAGAAGTTACGTTAATTCAGGGTTTTTTTCCAAAGAAGTAAAACCTCAGTTTATATGAGGCAATTATATTTCGGATGAGTATTATTATGTGAGATAAAAACAAAGGAGATTGTGTGAGAGAGAAGAGGAAGTTATAGAGAATGTGTTCTAGGTTGTATCCCTTCATTTTTCTTGATAATATAACAGGAAGGAAATTTTGAAAGATGTAAATAGAGGATTATTTGTAAATATATTTACCTACCATTGAGTGGAAAATCAAAGAAGCCCAAAAGTATGATGGACAAAGAATGGGGGATTCTTGACATAAAGGAACTGGAATAATATGGCTATGCTTAGCGGTCTCAAACAAGGTGCTTCTTATGAATCATTTATTTAATATGAAGATGTCAGAAGGTGGATCTTTTGTTGATCATTTAAATGAATTTAACATAGTTCCAAATCAATTAAGTTATGTAGGGGTAAATTTTAACAATGAAGTTAGGGTTTTGATATTTCTAAGCTCATTTCCAAAAAATTTAAATGGCTTAGTCATGGATATCAGTAATTTTATCTCTGGTTCTAGTACGTTAAAGTTTTATGATGTTGTCGGTGTTATCCTTAGCCATGAAATGCGATGGAAAAGATCAGGTGAGACATCAAGTAAAGCTTTGATTGTAGATACTAGGGGAATAAAAATAGAGATAGATCCTAGGACATCACAGTAAGTCAAGGAAAGGAAGATCCAAATCTAGATCGAGGATACTGTGCTAGAAATATGGGAAGAAATAACAACTAAAGAAAGATTGTAAATCTCGAAAGGGAAAAGAAGGAGATGGACAACAAGAGAACAATCAAGAAGAGAACGTAAAAGGTGATGGGTTGCAAGATGATTTTATTATTTCATTTTAAAATATTACTGACACATGGGTGGTATATTCACGGGCTTCATTCCATGCGGCGACCTATAGGAAACATTGTCATGACTATGTTCAAGGAGATTTTGGACAAGTTCGTTTGGGTGATGATAAACCCTATAAAATTAGTGGAATGGGTAAGGTAATTACAAAGAAATAGAATGGAAACCAGTGCCTATTAAAGGAGATAAGGCATGTTCCATATCTAAAGAAAAATATAATTTCAACAGGCATCATCTCTTGGTTTCTCTCATTATTATGTTACTTTTATCGATGATGCAACTAGGAAAAATTTGAGTTACTGTATTCAAAATAAATTTGACATCTTTGATACTTTTAAGAAATGGAAAGATTTGGTTGAGAATGAGAAAATAAATAATTTGAAGTGTTTCAGATCAAATAATGGAGGTGAACACGACAACAAGGAATTTTATAATTATTGTTCATACCATGGAATTCATAGAGAGAAGACAATTATAGGGACACCACAAGAACATGGTGTGTCATAAAGGATGAACAGGACAATCATGGATCATGTAATGTGTATGAGATTTCATGTAGGATTTCCCTTACAATTTTGGGTAGATGATGTATAGCGGGCCTTCAAGTTTCTTGGATGGTGCTATTCCAGAGGAGGCATGGACAAGTAAGAAGGTGAAATACTCATTTATGAAGACCTTTGGTTATGCAGCATGTGTCCACATCAATAAAGAAAATTGAACAAAGCTTTAGGAAAAATCAGATAAGTGTACCTTTAATGGATATAGTGTTAATTATTTTGGTTATTTCTTCTATGATTATGAAAACCATAAAATCATTAGGAGTAAATATTTTGTATTCAATGAAAAGGGTCTTGTACAAAAATCAGTTGTAGGGAAAGAAATAGGAAAAGGAAAACACAAAATACACAATTCTTGATTAGATCACAGAAAAAGTAAATTCAATGGTGTTAGGAAATCATAATGATCAACAACAAAAAATAAAAACAACAACAATAGCAACAATGAAAACAAGGACCTCAAACTCCTCCAAGTGTTGTTATAAGATCTACCAGTTATGTACACCCCCTGAATGATACTCTCCTTCATTATATTATGTATTTTTGATTGATTCTGGTGATACAAAAGGATATGAATAAGAAATGAAGGTAGAAACTAGAAATAAGTGGGAGCAAGACATAAAAGAAGAGATGGAATCCTTGGTATATAACCAGACTTGTGACTTAGTCAGGTTTCCTACAGGTAGAACAAAATTATATAATAAATGGGTTTTCAGGTTGAAGGAAGAAGGTGGAAGTAAAGAGAAGGTATAAGGATATACATATTGTGAAGGGGTTTTCACAAAATAAAGGTATAGACTTTAATGATTTTTTTCCCCTGTTGTTAAAATGACTTCAATCAGAACTATTTTATGTCTAGTGGCAGTAGAATATTTGCATCTTGAATAGTTAGATGTAAAGGAAACCTTTATCCATAGGGATTTATAGGAATAGATCTATATGAATCATCCACATGGGTATGAGGTCAAAGGGAAGGATAAATTAGTGTGCAAGTTGAAGAAGAGCTTGTATGTCTTAAAACAAGCTCCAAGGCAATGGTATATAAAATTTGACAGGCTTATGTCTAAACAGGGTTATACTAGATGTCATTCTGACCATTTTGTTTATCTTAAGAAACAAAATGATGCCAAATATATTATATGGATATTGTATGTAGATGGCATGCTTGTTGCAGGGTCTAACATGCAGGAAATAAATTTTCTCAAAAGAAAATTTTCTAATTCATTTGCAATGAAGGATTTGGGTGTTGCAAAGAAAATACTTGGTATGAGAATAACTAGAGACATGAAAAAACACAAATTAACATTGTCTAAGTACATAGAAAAAGCATTGGAAAGATTTAATATGAAAAATGTAAAACCAGATAGTGCACCTTTGGCTAGCCATTTCAAACTAACTAAGGAGATGTGTCCCAAGACTTAGGAAGAGATAGATTGTGTCTAAATTTCCATATGCAACAACAGTTGGAAGCTTAATATATGTAATGGTGTACACAAGACCCGATATTGCACATATAATGGGATTTGTGAGCAGGTTTATGAAGAATCCAGGAAATAGCATTGGATGGTAGTAAAGTGTTGAATTCTTAGTTGAACTGAGAGGGAGGGGGGGGGGGGGTGAATCAGTTCAACACATACATTAGCTTTTTAAATTTTCATCAACTTATTTACAACCTACTTTTGTATTCAACCTTAGTATATGAACAGTCTTAATATGTTACAGCAAGTATTAAATTAATGTGACATTAAACTTATTATGAGGGCAGTAAACATTAAGCAGATATGGTAAAACATCTCAACACACAGGAAACACAGATAGAGACAAAAAATATAAGTGGAAACCCATAAAGGGAAAAAACCACATATTATTATTGTTTTGATGCAAAGGCAAGCTCCAACTCCCTCTCACCACTGTTTTTCTACAGGCACCAACCTACAGGAGGCTCCAACCTCAATTCTGCAAGCTACAACTTGCAAGGAAGCTCCAACTCCCTTCAATTTTCTGCAGGCACCAACCTACAGGAGGCTCCAACCTCAGTCAGCTACAACTAACAACTATCAAGCATCAACTTGATAGGGAAGCTCCAACTTCCTCAACTTATCACAAGAAATGTTCGCTGGTTTACCTCAGATATCAGCTCTATTCAGTAGCATCTCTTTCTGCTCTTCTTTTCTTAATCTTCTTTGCCTCACTCTTCTATATTATGCATTCTCTATATTTACTCTCTCTAACCTCTCTTATGCATATCCAGTTGATATTATTTATAGAGTTCCTCACATGACTGTTTGTATTTCACAAAGAATTTGGAATGAACAATCATGAATCTTTAGCTTATGTCTTCTTATTCCTTTATCCAACTCATTTTTTAAAATTATAACAATATGTACAAATTTCCATGCTACAATGGGATTTTAATTTTCCTTATGATACTTGCCTTTGCATCACAAACAATATAAAACAAAAAGAATATTTACATTTTCAGTTACACATTTCAATATCACTCAGCTCCTTTTCTGGACTTTCTTCGGCTTTACTGGATTTGTCTCTTCTGTTGTTGATAAGTGACTGTTCTGTATATTTCTGCTGATCATGCCTGCAAAATTCCCTGTGACTCTTTCAATTCCTACATTCTTTGTTTACCTCTGTTAGGCCCACATTTTCATCCCTATGTTTATTCACCTGTTCACTGTACTTTTGTGCACCTACTGCATATATCACTGCTTTTTAAATATAACAATTTATTTTAAATCTGGGCAAACTCTCAAGGTTCTAATCTCTTGGGCTGGCACTTTAATAAACTGTGGAGGCTTCTTATACTCATGATTATAAGACCCATAATATGCTCTTGTGATAAACCCAATCAATGTTTTAATACAATTTCGAAGCAATATTACAGCTCACTATATTAAATATCAGATTAGAATATATATCATCATATGTATATGTTTCCCACCAAATGTGAAGACCCATGTATTTAATTTAACGTATGCCTTTAATAATTTATCCTCTTCCATATTATGACTATGGAAACCCTTAAATATGTTTAGTCGCCATCTTATAATAAGGTTGTTGCCCTTATATTAATAACCGATGTTTTTAATAAATTACTATAGGCCTCAGAGCCACCATACAATCGACGGAATCAATCAAATACACACGCCCGTACCTTAAGTTAACCTTCACGCATCTTCCCAATATGATCACCGTCCGATGGCTTCCCTCCAGATTGACGGCTTGTATCGATATCGCACGAGGTCCTCATTCGAGAGTTAATGCGCGATGGCACGCAGTGAGAGTGGTTTTGCCAACTTTCTCTGGGACACGCGTCGTCCGTCTTGTGGAATCGCTCCCAACTCCTCAAATACCGGCCACCATGTAAAGGTGGTGCAATGAAAACCATAAACCGCTGTCATTGTTCATCGGGTCATGGTTCCGCCCTTTTGGCTCGGGGTTCCACCTAACTTCGCGTTCCGCTACCGGGTTCCGTCTTCCGAGTTCCGCTTAGTACAGGGTTTCGCTCCCTTTTGGCTCAGGGTTCTGTCTCGCTTATATATATGAATTCCGCTCTTCGCCTTCAATGAAACTCGCTTCTGTCCATACACAGCAATTGCCTCGATTCTTTTGGGCTACCACCACATCACTCGGCTCAAGGTTCCGTCAATTTATATTCTAACCCTTTGGTTCATCAATGTTTCAACACGACTCCTTCGCATACCATAATGCGTTGCTTCATCAGGTTATACATTCCCCATTGCTTACTGTATCGTGGCAACCTGATATCTTATACAGATTCAAGAAGCTACCCCTTCCACAGAGCTTACGATGTTTACAAACCATGAGTAACAAATTCACGTTTCCACAATAAATTCAAGCAGTCTACACAGGCATAATTGTCCACAGAGACTCAAATATCCTTCCTACTAAATTCAATCAAGAATATACATATAATTCACAAAGAATTTAGAAGCAATCCCTCATCATTATATAAAAATGTAACCATTTACAAGAACATTCACTTATTCTATTCGATGGCCTTTTTCTCCTACTCTGTCTCTGGACTCTGCTACTTTGCTTTTCTCTTTTCCTAGTTACTATTTCAGATGCTCCTCCTTTGCCAATTCCTTTGCCATCAATGACAACATTTCCAACAGTCTCCCCCTTTGGTATTGATGGCAATACTCTTCCTCTGTTTGCCTTATAGAAGCCCCTTTTTGCTTTTCCTCCCCCTTTGACATCAATGGCAAAGGGTTGCTCATTTCCTAGTTTGCTTTCTGCATTTCCTCTTTCTGAGATCTTCCGACTTTGTACCCTGCTGCTCCAAACTTTGGATTAAATCTAAAATTCTAACCTTGTAGCATTTTCTTTAACTCTTTTATGTTGGGTGTATTCTTTCCATAATCCTTTGACCCTGAGGACCTGTTTCATGCTTTCCTTGCTGGCTCATCTCCCCCTAGAATGATGTTTTCGTTTCTATTCTCCCCCTGAAATTGTGCTTTCTCTTTATATCAGAGAGTAGCATCTACAGATACTACCCCTACTCTATCTCTCAAATATTTAAATGGCTCTCTAGCAAGAGGTTTGGTAAATATATCTGCTATTTGTTATTTTGTTGGCACATACTCCAGCTTGACTATCTTCTGAGCCACTTGTTCTCGGAGAAAATGATACTTGATTGGGATATGCTTAGTTTTTGAGTGAAGCACAGGATTTTTATATATACTTATAGCACTTGTATTATCACATTTGATTGAGATAGGTTCATGAATGCTTACCTTCATGTCTTGGAGGGTTTTCTTCATCCACATGACTTGTGTACAACATGCTGTTGCTGCTATATATTCTGCTTTTGCTGTAGACAGAGAGATATATGTTTGTTTCTTACTTAACCATGCCACCAGACTTTCTCCTAGATAGAATGCACCTCCACTTGTACTTTTCCTATCATCCACACAGCTGACCCAATCTGCATCTGTGTATGTTGTCAAAGTGAATTTTTTGCCTTTAGGATACCAAAGCCCATATAGTGTTGTTCCTTGTAGATATCTGAATATTCTTTTTAATGCAAGAAGGTGATTTTGTTTAGGTGCTGCTTGACATCTAGCCACTAGTCCTACTGCTAGCATGATGTATGGTCTTGATGTTGTCATATACAATCGACTTCCTATCATGGATCTGTAGATTTTTTGATCTATATCAGCAGATCCATCATCAGCACACAACTTACATCCCGTGATCATGGGAGTTGACACAGGTTTGTCGTCCTCCATTTTGAATTTTTTCAACATTTCTTTTAAGTATTTTTCCTGTGAGATGAATGTACCTGTGTTCTTTTGCTAAATTTGAAGTCCTAAGTAGAAACTGAGCTCTCCAATCATAGACATCTCAAACTCTGTTTTCATCTCATCAGTAAACCCTTTTGCTAGTTCTTCTCTGTTGCTTCCAAACATGGAGACTCCACCTTTCTTAAAGCCTTGTTTTTGCAAGTATTTATCTAGTCTTGAGTACCAAGCACGGGGAGCCTGTTTTGAGTCCATATAGAGCCTTCTTCAGTCTGCACACATAGTCTTATTTGTCTGTTAAAGAGAAACCTTATGGTTGTTCCATGTAGACTTCTTCTTCTAGCTCTCCATTCAGAAATGCATATTTCACATCCATTTGATATACTTTGAAGTTTTGGTAGCAAGCAAAGGCCAGAAACATTCTGATGGCTTCCATTCTGGCTACAGGGGCAAATGTTTCATTGTAATCAAGTCCTTTAATTTGTGAATATCCTTTGCAGACCAATCTGGCTTTATTCCTGATTACTTGTCCTTGCTCATTCATTTTATTTTTGAATACCCATTTTGAGCCTATGACATTTTTCTCAGTGGGTCTAGGAACTAATTCCCATGTATTGTTTTTCTCAATTTGGTCCAATTCTTCATTCATAGCATTTACCCAAGACTTGTCCTTGTTGGCTTCTTCAAATTTCTTTGGCTCTATTTGTGACAACATGGCTATGTATACCTCTTCAGTTTGTTCTGTTAGCTGCCTTCTTGTTTAGAACGCTACTCTCTTGTCTCCAATGATCTGATATTCAGGATGGTTCTTCTGAGTATATCTTGAGGGAGCTTTAGAACTCAGCTCTGTATCTTTTGTTGTCTTTCTTGTTTCCTCATCATCTTGGTTTTCTTATTCATGGTTGTCTGATGGATTGCAGCAGTCTGTATCTCTTGTATTGTTTGGAAGTTTTTCATCAAATCTCACATCAATGCTTTCTACTATTTTTCGAAGAGTCTTGTTGTAGCACATGTACCCTTTACTTCTGGATGCATATCCTAGAAATATCCCTTCATCTGCTCTTGCATCAAATTTTCCAAGATTTTCATCATTATTCTTTATGTAACACTTGCTTCCAAAGACTCTAAAATGTTTGATTAAAGCTGGTTTCCCATGCCAAAGTTCATAGGGAGTCTTGTCACTGCTTGGCCTTAAGTGAGCTTTATTAAGGATATGCACCGTTGTGTGTACCGCTTCTGCCCAGAAGTTTTGAGGAATATTGTTCTCTTGCATCATGGCTCTGGAAATTTGTTGAACAGATATGTTTTGTCTCTCTGCTACTCCATTCTGCTGAGGTGTCCCTACAATAGTAAATTTTTCTTTTATGCCATATTCATTGCACAGATCTGCAAAGTCATAATCTGTGAATTCACCTCCTATGTCTGATCTGATGCATTTTAGCTAGCATCCTGTCTGATTTTCTGCTAAAGATTTGAATATTTTTAATTTTTCCATAGCTTCCGATTTATTCTTGAGAAATGCAACCCATGTCATTCTGGAGAAATCATATATTATCAGCATGAAGTAGGATTCTCCACTTGGTTTTTTAGTTCTTGCAGGTCCACACAAATCCATGTGCACAAGCTGGAGTGGTCTTCTTGTTGATAACTCATCTTTGGCCTTAAAGGATGTGCGGGTCTGTTTACCCAATTGACAAGATTTGCATATGGTATTAGAAGGCCTTTTTATTTCTGGCATGTCTCTGACCTCTTTCTTCTTGCTTAGTTTGATGATATGATCGAAGCTGAGATGTCCCAATCTCCTATGCCATAACCATGACTCCTCAAGTTCGCTAAGATGGCATGCTTCATCTTCCTCTTTCACGATGTAAACATTGCTCTCTGTTCAAACACCTTTGAGCAGAGTCTTACCTATGGTGCTTGATCTGACTTCACAATCTTGTGCTCTGAAAAGAACTTCGCAACCTTTATCACACATTTGACTGACACTCAACAAATTTGCTTTCAACCCATCTACAAATAGTACATCTTGGGCCTTACCTCTGCCATTATCTAAGCTGAATGAGCCCTTTCCCTTGATTTTTCCTGATTTATCATTGCCAAAAGTAACATTACCAGTTTTCTTTTCATCAAAAGTTATAAATTTTCTCCTGTCTCCAGTCATATGTTTTGAGCAGCCACTGTCCAGATACCACTGGCTTTTCAGGTCTTGAGCAGTTAGAGCCAAGTCACATTTATTCACCTTCTTTATCAACTGGAGGCACCCTTTTGTTTGGTATCTTTTGTGAGGTGATGAACTACACCTTCTTAGAGGAAATTTGGAAGGTATATGTCCAACTTGATTGCATACACAACATTTGATCATAATTTTTGTAGAATTATGAGTATGAACAGAATTTCTTTGATTCATAAACCTCCTTGAGGTGTTAAACATCAATCTTTGTCCATACTTTCTACACTCTATGATTTTATGGCCAAATTCCTTACAATAAAAACAATAACCATAGAAACTATTTGCATACCTGATGTAAGGTTGTCTCTTCCATTTATTTGCTTGAGGCAGTCTCTTCAATGTTTGCATCTTTTGTTGGTTTGGATTACTCCTCCTTGCATGACAATATGCAGCAATGTGTCCCAGCTTGTGGCAAGCATAACAGGTGGCATTTTTCATAGGAGGGAAGAATCCCCTTTGATGGTTTCCAAATTTTACATACTCAGGGGTCTTAGTATTTATTACATTCTTTGCTACTAGTGGTTTCTTCTGATCTCTATCTTCCTTATTACAGGTTTCTTATTTTGTAGGAATTGTTTGAGCTGTTTCATCATTATTTTTTCTTTTACAAAAATAATCTCTCTGTCAACCTTTTCTTTGCCTTTACTTGATTCTCCTTCATAGCATATTCCAGTTTTTATCATAGGCGATCTTTGAGCAACCAGAATTTCATTCAACCTACTAGAGCTTGTTGTTTGAGAAGAGTTTATAACCAATTTCCTTTGAGCATTTTCTAATTTCTTCCTGAGACATACTAATTCTTCTTCCAAATTTTCTTGTTCCTGAGTTTTTTCCTTGATTTTCTTAAGTAACATGTCCTCTATCTTCTTGGCTTCTTCAAGCTCTATGTTTAGCTGCATCAGGACTTCTGAATTCTGTTCTTCTCGTACAAACTTGAGGAGAATGTCCTTTTTTTTTCTGCATTTCAGCTTGAGTCTATCAATCTCTTCCAGAGCACTTCTTAGCTCCCCCTCAAGGTCGACTTCACCTTCTTCTTCTTCATCTTCTAGCAGGAGACCTTCAAGTTCTTCTATGGCCATCAATAAGAATTCAGAGGTTCCTTCTTCACTTGAAGGTTCATCTGAGTCTTCAGATGCATTGATCTCTTGCTGAGCATATAAGGATTTTTTTCTGAACTTCTTTTCTTTCTGCCAGTTTTATGATGCATTCTCTCTGTTTCTTGAGCCTGATTCCTTACTTTCTTGTGAGGACACTTAGCAGCATAGTGTCCCACTCTTCCACTGTTAAAGCATTTGAAAGGAAGTTTACCTTTGTATTTACTTGAGCCTCTATCCAATTTCTTGACAAAATTTTCCTCTTCTTCATCCGAGCAAGAGCATATATCTTCCTCTTCTTCTTTCTTCTTTTCTATTTTAAAGGCTGCCTCTCTCGTACTTGGCTTCTTCTGTGGGAGCCTCATCTCGTATGTTGTTAAATTTCCAAGTAGCTGGTTCATGGTCAAGGTCTCCCAATCAGCTGTTTCTTCTATTGCAGACACCTTGGAATTAAACCTGGATGGAAGAGATCTTAGAATCTTTTGCACAATTATACTTTTTGGCATGGTTTCTCCAAGAGATTTCATATTGTTAACAATTTCTGCAACTTTTAGGAAGAAACTGTCAATGTCTTCATCATCATTCATTTTTAAGTTCTCAAACTGGGCTCTATAGACTTGAAGTTTGGCAGTCTTTACTTTCTTGTCTCCTTCATGGATGTTCTCCAGAGTATCCCACATCTCTTTGGCAGTGTCTTTGTGCATTACTTTGATAAAATCTGCTTCACACAATCCATTCAAGATGGCATTCATGGATTTTGCGTTAGCTACAAAATCTTGTTTGGATTCTTTCTCTGAGTCAGTTGCCTTTGGGGCATATCCTAATTCCACAGCACCCCAAACTTCTATTCCTAGAGACATTATGTATGTCCTCATCCTGATTTTCTAGAAGGCATAATTTGCACTTGTAAATAAAGGGGCTTTATTGGTTGAGCATCCTTCTTTACTAGCCATCCTGAGAACATAGAATTTCCTTTCAGTTGTTAAACTGGTACAAAGGAACCTTCTTTGATACCAATTGTTGAATTCTTAGTTGAACTGAGAGGGGGGGGTGAATCAGTTCAATACATACATGAGCTTTTTAAATTTTCATCAGCTTATTTACAGCTTACTTTTGTATTCAACCTTAGTATATGAATAGTCTTAATATGTTGCAGCAAGTATTAAATTAATGTGACATTAAACTTATTATGAGAGCAGTGAACATTAAGCAGATTTGATAAATCATCTTAGCACACAGGCAACACAGATAGAGACAACAGATATAAGTGGAAACCCATAAAGGGAGAAAACCACATCTTATTATTGTTGTGATGCAAAGGCAAGCTCCAACTCCCTCTCACCATTAGTACCCAGGCACCAACCTACGGAGGCTCCAACCTCAGTGCAGCTAGCTGCAAAGGAAGCTCCAACTCCCTTCAATTTTACTTTTCGTTGCTACCTCTGGGAGAATAACCTCAGTCCTTCTAATGACAGCTATCAAGCTTCAACTTGATAGGAAGCTCCAACTTCCTTCAGACTTATCACAGAAATTTTTGTTGATTTACCTCGGATATCAGCTCTGATCTGTAGCATCTCTTTACGCCCTCTCTTCCTTATCTCACTCTACACGAATATTCTATGTTTTCTTCTTTCTCTCCTTTTTCTCTCTCATACTTTCCTTCCTTTTTTAAAATTATATATATAGAGTTCCTCACATGACTGTTTGTTTTCCACAAGGAATTTGGAGTGAACAGCCATGACTCTTTGACTTCTGTCTTCTCATTCCTTTGTCCAACTCATTTAAAATTATAACAATCTATACAAATTTCAATATTACAGTGGGAGTTTTGTTTCCCTACTAGAGACTTGCCAATGCATCACAAACAATAAAAAATAATTACAATATTTGCATTCACATTGTCAATTACACACTTCAATTTCAATAATCTCCTTTTCTGGATTTTGGCTTTACTGGATTTGTCTTTTCTGCTGTTGTTGAGTGACTGTTCTGTATATTTCTGTTCATCATGCCTGCAAAATTCCCTGTGACTTTTTTAGTTCATATATTCTTTGTTTACCTCTGTTAGGCCCACATTTTCATCCCTGTGTTTATTCACCTGTTCACTATACTTTTGTGCACCTGCTGCATATATAACTTCTTTTTAATATAACAGCTGATTTTAAATCTGGGAAAACTCCCAAGGTTCTAATCTCTTGAGCTGGCACATTAATCAACTGTGGAGGCTTCTTATACTCACGATTATAAGACCCATAAAATACATAATATTCTCTTGTAATAAACCCATTCAATTTTTTAATACAATTTTGAAGCAATATTACAGCTCACTATATTAAATATCAGCGTAGTATATATATCAGCATATGTATATGTTTCCCACTTAAATATATCACTTGATAACGCTCACATCCACAGTCCCGTTTAGCTCTCACTATACCCCGTTCTTCTCTACGTGGTCTTCCTCAACTTCCTTTTGATTTCACACACACAGTCATACGTATGCATTTTATAATTTATCCTCTTCCATATTATGACTATGGAAACCCTTAAATATGTTCAGTCACCATCTTATAATAAGGTTTCCATCCTTATATTAGTAACCGAAGTTTTTAATAAATTACTATAGGCCTCGGCCCCACCATACAATCGACGAAATCAATCAAATACACACGCTCGTATCTTAAGTTAACCTTCGTGCATCTTCCCAATATGATCACCATCCGATGGCTTCCCTCCAGATCGACGGCTTGTATCGATATCGCACAGGGTCCTCAATCGAGAGTTAATGCGCGATGGCGCACAGTGAGAGTAGTTTTTCCAACTTGCTCTGGGACACGCATCGTCCGTCTTGTGGAATCGCTCCCAAATCCTCAAATACCACCCACCGTGTAAAGGTGGTGCAATGAAAACCATAAACCACCGTCACTGTTCATCGTGGTTCCGCCCTTTTGGCTCGGGGTTCCGCATAACTCTACGTTCCGCTTCTGGGTTCCGTCTTCTGAGTTCCGCTTAGTACAGGGTTCCACTCCCTTTTGGCTTAGGGTTCCGTCTCACTTATATATATGAATTCCACTCTTCGCCTTCAATGAAACTCGCTTCTATCCATACACAACAATTGCTTCGATTCTTCTGGGCTACCACCATATGACTCAGCTCAAGGTTCCGTCAATTTATATTCTAACCCTTTGGTTCATTAATGTTTCAACACGACTCCTTCGCATACTATAACGTGTTTCTTCATCAGGTTATACATTCCCCATTGCTTACTGTATCGTGGCAACCCGATATCTTATACAGATTCATGAATCTACCCCTTCCACAGAGCTTACGATGTTTACAAACCATGAGTAACAAATTCACACTTGAAAATAAATTCAAGCAGTCTACACAGGCATAATTGTCCACAGAGACTCAAATATCCTTCCTTTTGAATTCAATCAAGAATATACATATAATTCACAGAGAATTTAGAAGCAATCCCTCATCATTATATACAAATGTAACGATTTACAAGAACATTCACTTATTCTATTCAATGGCCTTTTTCTCCTACTCTGTCTCTGGACTCTGCTACTTTGCTTTTCTCTTTTCCTAGTTACTGTTTCAGATGCTCCTCCTTTGCCAATTCCTTTGCCATCAATGACAACATTTCCAACATTTTGCTGCCACAGTCATTTCATAAGATGGAATCATGTATATACAATTTGGTGTCAATGGTGCACACCAAGAATTTTGTGGCTTCCCCCACAAACCACCCACAAGATATCCAACCTCAATGCTGCAATTAGCCTCAATTACATCATAATATAAAGTATAAGAATGGATGATCCTCATTAATGCAACATGTTGCTCATATAAAGTAAAGAAAGGAAAATCATAATACAAATGTATACCTCCTCTACCATGTACTTCGGTCCTTGAGCTGAAATGGCTCAACTGAAAATGCTCCCTCACTCCCAATGAGAAGGAAGGTGGCTGTAACATCCTCTCTGTCCTCATCCACGCTATGCATCTCTCCATATGCTGAAATATATCATAATAGATGCCCTCCAAATAAAACTCCTTTGCCAAGGAAAGATATGGATCAAAGTGGCTGGAAAAGAAGTCCTCATGTGTTGCATGTAGCAGCTCCTTCTTGAGCTTAGAAGCTCTAGTCAAGATGACTCTTCCATGAGAATAGATGACCACATCCTCCACCATTTATCTATCATCTCCATCAGGATCATCAAGAATCATGCAAGCACCAAGATCCTTGGAGTACTCTACCAAGAGTTGAGATCTCCAATAGGGATCAATCCTCCCAAGAGACAGCGCTGGTGATCTGGCATGTGAAGCTCTCCTCATGCTGCTACCTGCTACTTTGACATCCCCCATGCCAAATTTCTCTTCCAAACTCTTCACCCCTCCAAAATCCAAGAGTGGTGAATCCAAAGACAAGATGTATTTCATTAACTCTAGATCAGGTTGCCTCCCGGGTGGAATGCCTCCACGTAGTGAGACATCAATGTCAAGAGTAGACTGCACATATGATTGGGCAATCTTGCCCTTGCCCTTATAGTGCAAATCAGTCTGCCTCTTCCTTGCATTATCTCTCTGAAATAGAAAAGGGTGTGTGCCTCTCATCAAGTGATGATGCTTTCCCTTCCTACCTTCTCCTTCCATCTGCAATGCTTCACAATCATGCTGCTCATTGATTGTGCTTTGACCTCCATGTATGAGATCTTGGGGAACTTCTTGCAAGGATACAATAATCACTCCTGTTGGAGCATGTGCTCCCCCTTCCTCTGCATGAGGTACTGGATGTGCTCTAGATGTGACAGCGATGTTGCCCTCATCTTCATCAATGTGTATGGGAAACATCTCAACAATTGGATCCTTTTATGAAAAAAAGATCCCCATGCCCTCTTGTTTGGGAATATGAACTAGAGGTCTTGCCTCTAACAATGTGTAATGCAAGATGTCAGATTCTCCCATGGTTTTTTGAAGTGGATTCTCCTCCATCACATGCAAGGTTTTTGTTCTCTCAATTTTTTCTTGCTCATGTGCCTTAGGAAGTTTCCCATCAATGTTTCAATGAATCTTGCATAAGAGGAAGTGTTTGCATTTTTCAAAGAACAAGATTCAAAAATCCACCATGCATGGGCCTTACCTCTGAAATTGCAGCACTAAAATCCTGATGGCTTCATCTTCAGAAATATGGTGTTGCTGAAAATAGGATTCTAGCTCCTTCAACCAAGCTCCAGCTGAACATGTAGGTGAACCTTCAAAAGTAGATAGAAGAAATCTATCTGCATCCTGCTTCTTGCTCCCCTCCACCTAGATATTGCAAAACTATTGGAAATCATTATGATATCTAAACCTCTTAGTTTGAGATTCATACTCCTGCAACAAATCACTAAGAGCTCTCCTCTTAGGCATTCTTCCTCCTTTCATCCATCTCAAGATAGATCTAGGCACTTGACTGCGCTATGCATCATGGTGTGTAGCTGCATGCTCACACTCACCATGTGAAAATATAGATTCAACTCTAGATTCAAACTCCTCTAGAGATCCCATCTCCATTCTTGTTTTCTTCAGCTCTCCTTGAAAGATTTGCATAGATCTTGGAAGAATCTTTTTGAGCATGTCTTCCTTTCTTCCTTCACATAATGGAGCCTTCTCCTTTCTGTCCATCTCTCCTTTTACTTGAAGTATAATGGCCTGAGATCCACAGGATGAGCCAATATTTAAGCTTTGATACCATTGTAATATCCAAAAATAGGGAAAATAAGTAGTATTGGGAATATATTAAAATATTCCAAAATTGGACTGCTCAGCAATATCTTCACAGAAAAATGAATTTCCAGAAATATAAGCCATATAAATTAAAATAATCACTTGGATCCATTAGATATATCCATCTAGCATCTAATTCCAAGAGGAGATCAGAAAAAAAAAAGAAACTAGGTGAGGTAAATAGGCCTCACACACCTAGTGTAACTGAAAATCACTAAAACCCCAGAACACTGCTACTCAAAAATTATGCACAAACGAGACAGTGCAGTATTATGAGGGTTTCAACTCAGAAAATAGGATAACAATTAGATCTACTCATATATTAATCAATAATGCTTAAGAACTGAGATCTAGTCTCCTTATACAAAATACAAGAGAACCTGGAAAGGGTTTCTTGCCATACACTCTGCTTACAAATGTGATCTTCAGAAAATTACTGAATAATCACTGTAACACTGAAGAATAAGAGTGTATAAGGCTTAAATATGTCTAGTTTGATGTATATCCCTCAAGGGCTTCCTCCCATGAAAGGATGAACCTCTCAATCACAAGAAAACACTGCAACGGAGCCACTAGACCATCCACTAAATATGCCTTCAAAAATAACGCATTCCCTAGCTGGAATAGCACTGGGAATGTTGGGAAATGTGTGGCATAATTCCATAGATCTGAAATGAGCTCTAGACCTCTCCAAACAGATCTATCGATAGAAGGAAACCTCCTTCCTATGAGAAACTAGCTCAGAAAAGTGGGATTCCAATCCCTTCCACTGCTGCACCCTGCAACACAGCACAATCACCTCCAGAAACTGTGTTAATGAAGTAAGATAAAGCTTGGCCTAAAAATCTGATGTGGAAATCATGCAAGAACTCTCCCAAGAGGCTCCTCAAGGAAAGAGGTGGGATTACTGCTCGGGAACACCCGGTGCTAAACAACACAGCATCCCTGCTAAACAGCAAGAGGAAGCAAAATTCTGAGCAGACAAAAATAATAATCTAAAACATAATCAACAATGTTTCCATCCTCTTCCTTAAATAAAAAGTGAGTTTTCTTGCTATTGGCCCCACCAAATTAGTTCATTTCCATCAAGAGATTTATCTCCCTCCAAAACTGCGTTATTCCTTCCTTGATCCCTGCTCCTCCACATCTGCGTTGTGGACTTGGTCAAAGTAGACTGAATCAACTTGATATTATCCTTGTTCACACATGGAGGTGTTTTATTAAGCTGTAAGGAGTGTCTCCTTTCACACTTGAAGTGTTTTTATTCCTTCTTAGGACACTTATGGGCTTTTCTACCCTTTTATTCACTGGCTAAAGATACTGGTAACTCTAATGTTCCATTTAGCTTTGAAGCTAAAATTTGGGAACATTACATCTCCACAGGACCTTTTCCCTCTGCCTATTTCTAAGCCATTTCCATATTTTTACCCCTCCTCTCTTTCATTTTATTTAAACCCACAACCTTATAAAAAACCCGCCCAAACCTTCGAATAACAATTAAAACGCGGGCTCACTTCTTTTCACCTGCACCTTTTACTAGGCAAATATCCACCATTGATCGGGATTTGTTCCCCCGATCCAACAGCCATCACCTCTCCTCCCTTCATTCCGCATATAATCCAACCCCACACTACACGAAAAATTTTGCCACGTCATCACGCCTCGACACCGCCCTCCATTTAAACCCTCGTCGAATAAAATCCTGCCACCTATCCTGGGCTCCACTCCATAGATCTGTGCCCTAGCCCCGAAAGCCATCTGCACCGTCGATCTCACCTCTTGAGATCTGACAACTCACATTCATATCGCGTAGGATTCTGCACCAAATTTTAAAACTCCTATCCCACGTAAAAAAATTGGTTTCGCCCTAGACACGCGTCAAATTATCTATGGAATCATGCGGCCCCAGGAAAATACCACTTACCGCCTTTCACATGCGCAATAAACCACTGCGGTTTTCCCAAAAACTGCCTTTTCCCTTCCCATGCTGAAATTCAAAGATCTTCCCCTCTATTTTATTTTCCCCGTGGTTTCGCCTACAAAACCATTCTTTTCACTCCTTCCTCCTCTGCAAATCACCCCTCATGCTCAAAAAACCCCGAAAAATGCAGTTTAAACCCCTCCCACAGGATCTAAATTAAAGTTGTTTTATGTTTTTTGCAGGTTTTCTATTGGCGGAAAAGGGCCCAAAATGTCCCCCCACAGTCAAAAAGTAACCAATTAAACCTCTGGATGACGATCCGAGAGGTGAATTCACATAACAAGAACCAAGATCCTGCATAAAGGTTAACCCTTGATGACTCATGATCATAAATGGGTTATAAAACCTTTCAGCCACAATGAAGAAACCCTCCCTGCACGTAGAACAAACAAACAAATTAAATAACAGAAGGATCAAAGGGCTAAATTGAAATCAAAGTATAAACACAGAGGATTAGCTCTTAAAATCAATGATTAAAGATGAAATTCAAAGTTTTAAAGGCAAGAGATGAATAAACAAACAAATCATAAAGCATAATGATAAATAAGGACAGTAAAACAGATTATAAAGGTTAAATCAAAGATCAGGGGCCTAATACTGAAGTTTTGTGATTAAAACAAAGATAGATAACCCAAAGATAGCTTTGAATGACTCAAACAAAGAAGCAATTACTTCTCCAAATAAAAATTTGCCACCTACAACATGTTTTCTTTCAATAAAGGCATCAGACAGTTATTGCACAGTCAGAGATATTTTAAAGAAGCTCAACAGTTATTGCAAAGTTATTACAAATCCTTTATAGTCAAATATTTCAACTAAAATAACTCAGAAGTTATTATTTCAGAGCAACTCTTTCAGATATTTTTGCCTTGGGCCTTGCATGGTCTCAAAGGAAAAAATTCATTAACTCTGCAATAAATAACATTTAAACACCCTAGACTGGCAGCACCTTCTCATTTTTCATATAAATATTGCATATGAGCCTCATTAAAAATGTTAGTTACTCGATGGTTATTACGCTGATTTCTACTAATAAGCTAGTTCAGGAATGCTAGACTCAACTGAAGAAAGCTCTAAGTTGCAGAGAGCTATTGTACATGGAGTATTGTAACTAGCTTGATCATCAATAAAATAACATGTTCATAGGATCCTTGAGCTATATAAATGGTGAAGTTTCCCTAAATTGTTATTGTTTCTCCTTATGTTTTTCCATTTTGTTCATCTTCTCTGATAAAGAAACAGAAGTTTTAGATTAGGATCTACTGTTTCAACACCCTATTTATGTCTTTATTTCTCTATGTTTATGTTTTCTTCTGCAAGGTCTGATTGGAATATTCTTAATTTCCTTCTACTTACATCTAGCTTATTGTCTTGGAAATGATTCAATAGAGTGAAACCAAGGAAATTTTGGTGTGCCCATGTTCCTTTGAGTAAGACTTGAGATATTGTTTTCAAAACCTTTATTTAAAGTATGTTTACTAGAGTCTAAAACCAGAGAGGTTTATGGTATGTCCTACCCTTTGGTCTGCCTCGAAATGTCGCTTTGATGAGTCTTTGAGAGTTTGTCGAAACCAGATTATATTATTTATGTTTGATCTTAGGCCACTCTTATTGTTTTCTTATATGTTCTCTTTATCTGAAAGTAGTCTTTTGATTGTTGGATTGTTGTCTGAAAGGTTGCTTATTAAAGGTTTGTCCAAAGAGATTTATGTTTTTCCCTGTCCTTTTGCTTTCTCCCAAATAGTTACCTTAAAAGGATTTTATTGTCTAAGTAGAGCTAGAAGATTCTTAACTGACTATATCTTTGTTGCCTTCACAACTTATTATTGTTTCATATCACAACCTAATCTAAAGAATCCATTTGATATAGTTATCTTGCCCTATGAATACCCTTGCAGAGTTGATGAACAATTAAATCCTTTTATGATTCCATAGCCCAATGGATTGATGTTTTCTCATGGTCTATTTGTTTAGCTGAAACATTCCCTCAATCAGTCACACCACTGATCCTTCAATCTATCATTTAATCCAACCAAAACAAACAAGTCCTTAGAACTTCATAACTAGCCTAAAATAATAAACAAAGAGCATATATCAATTGAAAACACCTTTATAGAGAGATCCCTCTCTGAATCTAGGAAGGCTAGGTCCTAGGATTCCAAAGTGGTTCTAATGTGGCCCCTGCAGTGTTTGTTCTTGCCACTCTTACAAATTACATGGAGCCAACATAGTGGCGACCATACTGGGAAATACTAAGTAATAAACATTTCAAATTCACTCAAAACTTAGAAAACCTCATTAGTCTAAGATGAATAGAGTATTGTCTAAGAATGGTTTCTGATTGATGATGGTGGAAAACAATCAGCCATAACACAAGTAAAAATCCTCCACCTGGTGACTCCACTAATTTTCCATTGACTCCACTGGGAAACTTACCCTATCATAAAAATATTAAACAATACCCAGTAAAAAATACTTTGTGAGTTAAGTATCTCTTTTACAGTTTGGTTTGTGTCTTAAGACTGTTATACCTCTAAAAAACCTTTCTGACTTGTTGGGTCCAAAATCCTGGCTTCTAGAAGAATCCATACTAGATCCCATCCTGACCCAAATCCCCCTAAAATAGTTGACAATCCTAAAAGCATCCTTAGGAAGTCTCCTACATCCAAAAACCAAACTATTGACAAACCAATCCACAGAGCAAGTTCTTTCCCTGAGAACCTTATAAACTTGCAAAATACCCAAGTTGACTTACCCCATATAAAACACTTATCCAGAACTAAGTCACAAAGTGGTATAGACCAGATAAACCTTGAGCTTGTAGGCTTACAACCAAGTAGTAGTAGGGAAGCCTCCCCTTCCACTCCTCTTGATTTCCATTTTCTCCAAAACTTTGGCTTCTCTCATCCTAAATCTGTTCAACATCACTTAGTTGGACCAAGTACTTCGGTTACACCCACCCATACATCCATTGTTCAAACTACTCCACTCCATCATCTACCTCCATTTTTTAACCCCCCATTGTTTCCACAAGACCATATCATGGCAACATGGTATGCTCCCTTATTCCTTCCCTTACCTCTAGTTGCTCTACCACAGGACCATCAGTCCAAGGCTCCATTATATGATGCTAGTAGTTCTACTACAGCTCAACAACATGTGGATAGAATGAATGACTACTTTGACAGACAAGAAAGAGATGATGAAACTGTTAAACTTAGAATGTTTGCTCAAATTTTAGGGGGAGAAGCAAGAAAATGGTTCAAAGGCTTAACCCCTAACAATATTAATGACCTCCCTGCTTTTCATCAACTATTTCTAAACAAATGGGAAGTCAAGAGAAATCCCCTCCAAATCTTATAAGAATACAATGATCTTAAAATAAATGTTGGAGAAAGTGTCCAATATTATTGCACTAGATTCAATAGTGCTTATAATTTACTCCCTCCACAAATGAAACCCCCACAAGGCTTAGCCTTAATGAATTTTCCTGAAGGATTTGACTCAGACATGTGTTATCAATTAAGGGAGAGAGAACCCCTCACATTAGAAGATATGCAGAAAGGGGCAGTAAGTGAAGAAGCCAACCTAAATGCCAGAAGAGCTATATTGAAATAAAAAAAAAGGATGCCTGCAAATATGAAACTGGACCCTCCACATCAGATTCCAAAATTGATAGTCTGGTTAGAACCATGGAGATGATGATGGAGAGAATTAACATGAATGAGAGAGCTTATCCTAAATAAAATCAAGCAGCTCCTCAAAATAAAAATCAAAATAAGAATAAAAACTTTAGAAGGAATCCCCCTCAAATTAGACAAAGAGGCCCTGATCAGCAAGTCAGACCTCCTTTCCAACAAAACTATGCTGATGGAGATGAGGGAGTGATTGAAGAAACAGAGGGAAATCACATAAAATTATTGGGAGTAAAGAATGAGGATACTATTTTCCTCAATGAATAAAAACAAGGCATACATACACCTTATGATGAAGAAAGCCTAGTATCTGTGTAATATTCCTTTTCAGGAATTTCTGCAATATGTTCAATGGAGACGTTGTATAAGGAAAACCATGAAACAGAAATGAAAAACAGGACTTGGATCCTCTTATATATGTTGTATGTAGCTTAAATATGAAATGGAATTAGAAAAAAATCATTCTAGCTACACTAAACAGATCTCCCCAGCTCAAATGTGCTCAAAAGCATGCCAATCCCATGACTTCACACCATAGAGTTTCTAAAGATTGAAAAAGCGTAATTTTCATTAGGGTTTCTACAGAAAAATATGTTTCAATACATATCTAGAGCTTTCATTAATCATATAATTATAAATGGGAGGTTTTACCTCCTTTACATGGACATTAGAACACCTTGGCAAGGGTTTCCGGCAAAATATCAATATAAAATGCAGTACTGCAGAAAATAACGCAGTCCACTGTAACTCTGTATTACATAAAACTAAATATTATATAAAATGGATGCAAAATATAGAAAATGGCCAAAGGCCCTCCTTAATAGACTTCCCGGAGGGAAATAGGCACCTCTTCCTCCAATACAAGCTCAAAATCAAGGGGTTTACCCCTGCTGCTGTTGCAACTGCAGAAAAGACGCAGTTAATGGAAGTGACTGCACTGTATATGTTGATGGCTGAATAACCTCAAGTTAGATGATGGAATATTAGCTCAGGACCTTCCCTTTTGATCTCTTAAACAAGCTGAACCAAAGGTGAAGGTGGAATTCCTGCATGAGAATCCTTTGCACTGAACAGTGCTGCAACTACAGCTAAACAGCTGAAGCTTGCAAGTAGTCAAGAAGACCAAACATAGATGAATACTGAATTCCTATTTTTCTGCTATCTCCTCCTTCTTATCCTTGGTGAGCCTCCTCACCCCGGACCCCACTCATTGTTGAGGTGACTTCCTAGGAAAGATTCATCTTTCAAAACTGTGTTGTCCTTTTTGGTTTCCCTCCTCTTGTAGTAGCGTTGTTGACTTGGTCAACTAGATCTAGGTCACTTTCATTTTCTCTCTTTCCCACCAAGGTGGTTTTATTTTTCCTCCTAATATAATCCCTTTTCACACTGGGAACTGTTTTATTGTCCTTTTTACTCTTCTACTTCAAAAATGGAGCAATTATAATATTCCAAGTAGCAGTGGCTAATTGGGAATATTACAGTCCTCCCCACTCAAAAATTTCTTGCCCACAAGTAACAGTAAAGAAGGATGCTGCAAGATCTTCTCTCCCCCCCAAGTGGAATCCTCATTTGGTAGATTCCTCTATCGAATTAGATATTCCTTGATGAATCTGTTTCTTAGTTGCCTCTCCCTTGTGTCCGAGATTGCTTCTAGCTGCAAAATTAGGTGGCCCTCATCATCAATGGGGGGGAGATCCATGTTGGCAACTACATTTCTCCCAATGGCATTTTTGAGGCAAGAGACATGGAAGATATTGTGGATCTTGCTTCCCTTAGGAAGCTCCAGCTCATATGCTACCTTACCGACACACTTGACCACCTTGTATGGCCCATAGAAATGTGGTTTGAGCTTCTCAGCTCCCTTCTCCTTGAGTGTGGATTGTTTATAAGACTGAAGATGCAGATAGAATAGATCTCCCACCTCAAACTGTCTCTCTATCCGACCACGGTCTGCATACATCTTTTGTTGGTTCTGGGCAGTAGCAATGATGTCTTTGAGTGCTCTGAGTATGTCTTGATTCTCCTAAATCCATTCCTTTTCTCTTGGAACCTTACTTGCCCCAAAGATCACATCATCAAATGAGAGTGCCTCATACCCATATAAGGCTTGGAATGGAGTCATGCCAATATATATATGGTGAGTAACATTGTAACAATACTCTCCAAAGTGGAGCCAACGCAACCAAGTCCTCTGTTGCCCTGCTAGATAGTTTCTCAAGTAGCCTTCCAGCCACTTGTTCACTATCTCAGTCTATCCATCGGTTTGTGGGTGATAGCTAGTGCTTGGAGTCAAATAAATCCCCACTAACTATAAAAGTTCTTGCCAAAAGCCACCGATGAAGCGACTGTCCCGATCACTCACTATGGTCCTTGGGAGACCATGGAGTTTAAATACATCTCTAAAGAAGAGCTTAGCTACCTGTGAAGCAGTATAATGTGCAGAAATGGCAAAGAAATGAGAGTACTTTGTTAGTCTATCAACAACTACAAAGATACAATCCTTACCCTGTACTGTTGGTAGACCGGTGATGAAGTCCATAGAGATTCTTTTCCACTTCCCATCTGGAATAGGTAGTGGCTGCAATAACCCAGCAGGGTGGGTGTGTTCTCCCTTGTTCTGCTGAGAAATTGTGCACCCTTTGACATGTTGGAGCACATCCTATTCGAGACCCTTCCATGAGAATCACTCCCTTATGGCCCTATAAGTCTTTGTGAAACATTGATGCCCTTCAAGTGGGGAATCATGTGATGCTAGTAGGATCTTCTCCTTGAGCTTGGAATTCTTAGCCAGGAAGATCTAGTCCCAGTAATAGATGATATCATCCATCACCCTATACCTCTCATCCGATACCACCTGATCAAGTCTCTCACATGCAAAATCATCTTTTGAATACTCAACCAAAAGTTGAGCCTTCCAATCTGCATCCATGCCCCTCAAAGATAGCATTGTAGGCCTCCTGGATAGAGCATCAGCTACTACATTTCTCTTCCCCTTGACATACTGTATGTCAAAATAATATGCTTGGACTTTTCTCACCCACTTCTATTTTCTCTCCTGGAATTTTTTCTGTTCAAGGAAGAATCT
>JAXQQM020081208.1:0-16859 GCA_034641835.2 Pinus albicaulis
TAGGTAGAGAATGCTACAGATCAAATGGATTGGATTGAAAAAATTACTGGAGTGATTGCATCACTTATGAATTCTGACTTCCCTAAACATGCAAGGATAATTCTGTTTCTTTGTGCACTATTTCAAATTTATCAGTAATCTGTCATGACATTCAATCCATTCACTCGGTTATGAAAGGATCCAACCTTATTTAATTCAATTTCATTGTATGCTTTATTTGGCCAGAAACCAAAATTAAATACCTAATCAATTGATTGAAAATGGATGAACATGATAAAAAAATGTAATAGATAATATCTTCAATATGGAGCTCTTCTTTGAATTTATAATGAACTGATTTCAAACTTTTGGAATTGTTTAGGTGGGTTATAGCTAGAGGGTTCCTCAAAATCTGATGGGTGTCGAACATCAAGGCACACCATATGAAAAAAATTCATTAAGTGGCTCTTCGAATTTTGAGCACTTAATGGCTGAATAGTTTACATCGGCAAGAGGTTATGTTCCATTGAATTGAACATTCCAGAAATTTGTGTATAAGAGTGTGGCCATACCTTATTAGTGACGCATTTATATAATGTAAAAGTTCCATCATTCAACTTAGATTTATGACTGCAGAGGTAAGCATAAGGCCATACGTGAAGGTAAGATCTTGTGCCACTATCATGTGAAGATAAGCCTCTAATCCACACTATATAAATATAGACAAGTGAAGATTCCATAGAGTGAAATCTGCCTCAAAGTAGTACCATACGCCCATCAAAGGATATGTCATCCAAATTTATATGACTGATAAATGTAACTCTTGCTTGGGCTTAACTTCTCATAGCTGTTAATTTTAAGTTAACACATTCTTTGAATAGGAAAGTTACTTGAGAGATCCATATTAGCCCAATTTAGTGAAATTTTCCATTAGAAATCGCATAAGACATTATTATCATGATAATAACTAAAAAATAACATAGAAATAATATGTACAAGACAAGGCAAAAAAAAAGTACACATGGATATGACTCAAGTTAGGGAAAAACCCCAAGATGGGTAAACCCTAGATCGATCTTCTTTATTATAAATATTAAATGTACAGAGAAGGAGAGAGAGTAAAATCGTATTCAAGATAGACTAGCCAATGCCATTTTCCAAATTCAAAGGAGATAGTTTAGTTAAATTTCCACTTCATTATTCAGCCCTAAACAAAGATCAATGATAGTAAAGGCAGCTACAAAATTGACTCGAACCTTGATCAATGAATGTGGCCTTTTTAGCTGAAAATAAAACTCCTAAGATAGTTAAAACTAGGTATAATTCTGCTACTGGTTAGGGCTTATATCATCCCTAACTTATAATAGAAAAACCATGAGAGTATCTTAAAAAATACTTTGCTCCTTAGTTCCTCCTTATTGTAGGTGTGTTCCAAGCTATATTAAGATACATGCTTCATATTAATATGATTGACTCCTGTAACCTTCATGTAGGGACTGCGACCTGCAAGGGAAATAAATTCAGTCCAAAATAGCCCTTAAAAAAAATTAACTTAAGCGCATAATTCCTCTGATCAACCACAGCCTCCTACATGAAGAAATAGGCTAATGAAGTAGACTAATGAGAATCCACTATTCCTGCCATTCTCAGTTCTATATGTATGTTGATTTAATTTTTGTTGTTCCTCCAAAAACGAATCCACTATTCTTGCCATTCTCATTTCCATATGTATGTCGATTTCATTTTGGTTTTTCCTCCAAAAATATATCCACTATTCGGGCCATTCTAATTTCTATATGTATCTTCATTTCATTTTGGTTGTTCTCCAAAAACGAATCCATTATTCCTGCCATTCTGAGGTCTGGCTTTAATGGTATTTCTTTGTTGGGAGAGGGCAGTTTAGATTTTTTTTATACACCATTATGATATTAGATATGGTTTTCTTTTAAATCTATTTGGAAAAAATCCATGCTCAAATGTCACTAGAAGCCTCAGTATAAGTTATATATACAAGTTTTATTGATTTGTTGGAAGTTGAATAGACCTTAGGATCATACAATTTATTATAGTTAAGTTAGTTTTTATACTAACACAACTTTAAAAAAATCTAGTGAAAAGTGGAATCCACGTTGTTGGGTCACAATGATAAAATAATCTAATTGATAATTTGGTTACCAATTCAATGATTATAATATTAATATTGTATAAATAAAATTTGGTTTTGATTTTAAGGTTGGATTTTTAGAAGGTTATTATAATTAATTAAAATCTTTTAATTGAGAAAATGTTTTTTGTAATAGAATTGAGTTGAAAAGGAAAATTAAAATTAAAATAAGTTTAATTGGGAATTTTGTTATTAATTTATTTTTTGTTTTGATAGTAGTCAAGTATACTATTAACTTGGCTAGGGGTGGAAGAATACAAAGTCGAGTAATAAAGAGTAGCTCTACAACAAACCAAATGTTCACTTCTTGTCAATCTAGTCATTCTAGACACTACTGATATTTCCATCTCCTGTTTCGGTTAACTTATATTTTTTCTATGGCATAAGGATTTTGAGATTATGTAATATGGTGCCAAAAGAATAGAAAAAAATGGATTGCATTTTTTTTTAAATTAAAAATGTTATTTTAAATATTAGTGTTAAGGTTTAATTTTTGAAGTCAATTGGATTTATTTTTATGGTTGTGGGATGGAGCGTTATGTACTTCAGATGGAGTTAGAGACCCCTTTGTCTCTAAATTTAACAGTGCAGATTGATTCAAAGAAGGGGGCCTTTGGGTCCATCTATAATGCTAAACTTTTGAGACAAAAGGGTATTAAAATTTTTAACTCTGTAGATGGATTCAAAGATCCCTTTGTCTCTAAATTTTAACACTAGATATGGATTCAAATACCCCTGAAGTGAAATGTAACACTTCAGTATCAAAATTATAATTTCGCATTTCTCGAGTGAAAAAATTAAAAAATACTAACATAAATGACTAATTCATATACTTGTTGTACTTGTTATTTGGTAATATTTGTATTATTTGACTATAATAATCATTTACGTTAATCATTATTAATTTTTTCACTTATTATGTAGTCATATATTTTAATCCTGGAATAAATTAGTCATTTAAGTTAGTCATTTTTAGTTAAGCCATTTATTACCTAGTCGTATATTTTATGTCTAGCCTAAATTAGTTATTTAAGTTAGTCAATTTTAGTTCCGTCAGTTAAAATTGTTCGAGGTTAGTAGTAATTGACTTGTAATAATTGTGGTGACTAACGTTTTTAGTCACCTAGTCACTAATTTCATTATTTTCTACTAGTGCTTGATGTATCCCCCAAAAATTAACATGGAACAAATCAAGATGATGTACTAAATAGATGAATTAATGAACCGATGAACTATGACTAATACAAGGATGGTTGTCAAAAAAAATTCAACATGCTACTACATATGGTTGATAGAGAATGATAATTCCCTTAAACATATATTGAAATGAGACAAAAGTGACTTAACAACATTACTAATGAGCAACATCTAATATCATTCAATAACATAAGAGGCATGCAAGCAAACTCCATAAGGTCTAGAAGAGTAAGCAGTCGAAGGAGTAGGAAAAATCATATTTACATTACCATTCCTAGGCAATATAAAACCCAACCATAAGCTAATTATGCAGACAGGTGCCATATTCAAGGGAGGCGAGACTGACATTGGCATCTTGATTCCTAAGAAAATTTAATTTTCCCTTCCCATTTCTAATTTCAGTATCCTTCAAGGTTTAATGAGAAAAAAAAAGAATAAAATTAAGCTCAATAGGTTCCCTTATTGTAAATTAAGTCCCACCCAACCCAAAAAAACATAAAAAAATACAACGAAGAACTTTCTAGCTAGAATGGACTAGAGCATTCATTTTTTGTAACTAGTCTACAAAGTCCATAAAAAGGTTAAAATTGTATTGAATAGATGTCCCTTCAAGTACTTTAACAAGGGTGAAGTAGAAAATTTCACTCGATAATATTTTCTAACTTGAGGATTCTTAAAATATCATAAAGGAAATCCCTCATGTAGGAAGAAGTCGTATAAACAATAGAAATTGGTTCTAGTCATGGTGGAATGGCTTGAAACATGGAAAGGTCATGAATATGGCTAACAAGACAACTCATCATATTGGTTCCATAAATAAAGGATAAAAATCCAAGCAGGAGGGGATGATAGGCCAAGATGACAGAGGATGATAAGACAAGTGGACGATGACGACGGAATAAAAAAACCAAGGCTCATTGTGAAAAAATAAGAAGATAAAGTGTTGGAATTAGAAGGGATAAACAATGGAATCCTCTAGGCGAAAGTCAAAAAATAAGAAAAAGAAGAGGAAATGAGGCTTATATTCTAGGTCATGGTGAGTCACAAGGAGGGATGCCAAAAATAAATAAAAAATATTGCCCTTACACTAATACGACAAGGAGGTACTAGCTAGGGTATCTCTAATCAAGAGTCTCTATTGCCAATATATGACATGAATAAAGAAGAGTGGATAATCTCGCAACTTGAAGGGGTTGCACCTAAGGCACAATTATGGAACTGATTGTAACAAAATTCAAAAAAGATGATAATATATGTGTTGGAAATTTGGCATTGCCTAGATGGCTAGTGGCGATGAGTTTGTTGGAATTTATGTCGATAACCATCAGGGAGGTGTGTTGTACATTTGGAATTGTTTGATGGCTAGTGACAACATGTGTGACGTTGGAATTAATGTCATCTAGATTATCATTGATGTTGGTGGCAGTAGATGTCCTTGGTGTGTCAAGCTTAGAGGGAGTCCCATGGTTGTTGCAGTATTTTTTAGATAATCGATGTAGTAGAAGGCTTAGTGGAGAAGCAATAAAAAGATGGAAATGATGGTTAAGGAGTCCCATGGTTGTTGTAATATCTAGTAGAGAAACATCATAGTAGCAGACTTATTGAAGAATTTATAATACAATGACTATGATGGATGGGAGTGAAGGAATTTTTGCATCAAGAGATCAACGTGCTATTAAAAATGATGTAGTTGTTTTTTGCACAAAAAAATCTTTCCAACTGTATGTGGAAGTCCATAAATGGCCTTCTAGATCGCAAGTTATTGTTGGTCAAATTTAGGGCACACAAATTCATAGTTACAATGCTCGGAAGCCTAGAAGTTTAGAAGCCTAGAATTTTGTTAAATAAGTGACCGAGATAATTTTCGAATTGGGCTAGCAGGAGTAGTACCTAAAAGCCCAAAATCCCAAGAGACCGAAAGCCTAAAAACTTAGAGTTTTATTATAAGCAACTCGAGATAGCATGGATATGAGCTAGTAGTGAATGCAATTGATGTATATTCAATCGATGAAACTTGTACCAAATATTTCACATAAGGTTGAGCTCAAAATAAATTGTAATTGGGAGTCAGGAATTGCTAGTGGGGTCAATAAGTGGAGGTATTCATTGTAACTTGTGCACACAAGTGGGATAGGAAAGAAGGCCACAAGCTCATATAGTGTATGCAATTAGTTTTATAAGAAGTTACGTGTATGTGTTCATTCGAGCTTCAAACTTTTAGCAACATATGTATATGAGCGGGCCTAGTTAATGTCTAAGCCTTGGTTGCATGTGTTTGTGAAAATAGGTCTTTGGGCTTATAAAAACGAAAAATGGAACCAAAGGAATATGGTTTAATAGATGAATGCATTGAAAAATATTTAGTATTAATGGATAAATCATCGATATAATTATACTACAATAGTGACCAAGGGCATAGAGCACTATAAAGGGAATTAAGCCCCTATTGGCCATCAATTAAGCTTAGCACCCAGAGGCCTAATGTGAGGTTACAACGCCTAATTTTATGGTGAAAAAAAAGGTAAATGTGGTAGGAGAAAGGTGTTGAGGCATTCCAAAATGTGTAAGAGTGTGGACTTAAGTTTTAAAAGAAGTTACAAGCATGGAGGCCTTCAGTTTCATGTTTATATTATGATATATGGAGATGGTCATTGTTGGTTCTCTAGCTCCTCCCACTTGTATCGAGCTCTCCTCTGTAACTTTAAAGGATATTTGTATCCTAAAAGAGTGGATAGATGAGTTACAAACTTGTTTGCATCATGGGCCAAGTTTGGTGCTTATGCCATATTTTGGGGCATGCTACAAATGTAAGGGCTTAACACCTATAGATATTAACGCATCGACATTATGGGCTAAGCCTATCACTTTTGTTGTATTTTGATTTTTCTATAGCTCAAAGAAGAAGGATTGAATGGATCAGTAGATATGCACTATAATCGAGAGATATGCCATATCTAGAGGCTTCATAGAGTTGTATGACCAAGAAGCTATGGATGGAGACAGAAAGTACCATGATTGGAAGAGGTTATAGTTTACTCGAGAACAACCATCCTCAATATTTCTTACATGCTACAACACAAATTAGAATGATCTGTTGAAGTACACTCTCGAGAGTTGTGTTTGACTGTAGATGGAGGTGTCATGTTTCAGATGATAGAACATGAAGGAGAGTCATGCCAGAAGGACAATATGAGCCCTATGGAAAATTAAAAGATAATGGAGATACATGTTTATTTTTTAGAAATAATTCATGATTGGTAATCCTTGAGTTTTCATGTTGACTGATATTTAATTCTTAGTATGTCGAATCGTATAGGCTCCAATTCTGAAAGTTAATGTAGTTGCAATGGTTAAGTAATCATATGAAATAATGGGATGGAGAGCTATGCACAAGTACACTCTAGGGTAGTGAAATTGACTGTTGATACAACATTAACCATTGTGAAACAAAGAAACAAAACCATTAATTGTAGTTGTGCAATGTGTTGGGAATGAAGCATAACTGAGAGAGCTGAGTATTTAGCTCTCTGGGTGAGGATTGTTGAGAGAAGGCAAAGTGTGCCTTTGCAATAGAGTGAGGCTAATAATGTGCTTATGTGGATATTGTTGAGGCCCAGATTGAGCTTGTCCTATTTTGAGAGGTCGAGGGACCCCGTCAAATAGAAAGGGCTGAGAGTTGACTATATGCTACGAAGAGTAGAGGGCCGAGAATAGTGTGTTGTTGCAAAAGTGAGTAGAGGATCGAGTGTTGTGTGGGTTGAATGAAATGACGGCTGCTAATGAGAACATGGTATAATATTAGGAATAGTAAGTTCCAAATGAGAGGGCCAATTTGATGAATGTAGAGCTAAAAAAAGGAAGAATGAGTGCCAACAATAGTGAACATTAGCTCCTATTCAATGTGGATTGGAGACTATAAACTAGGGTGTTGGTGCTCCCATCTAGTGTACATTTGAATAGATATTGGGGGTTTGTACCTTCATCAATTTGGTGCTTGAATAAATCCAAGGAACTACAAATTGTTTCTTGCAACAAATCCATGAACTTAGTGATGCTTGTAAGCTGATAAGTTGTCTGCAGAAGAACGGAGTTGGTGCTTCCTCCTAGTGGGTACTAGAAAAAAATCAAAGAGATTCATTTATTCCTATGAGTGGTGGCTCAAAGACATATTTTATGTAGTATATTAGGAGCTCATTTTCACATCAAATAAAAAGTGCACTTTAGTGGTTTTTATCCCATAAGGGTTTCTGCATTAAACCTCAGTTTTCATGTGTATTCTACACATGGTGTATATATTTATGTGTTGATCATTTATTTTTTCCACATGATATACTATTGAGGAATGTATGGATGGATTCCATGTTTGAATATGGTATATAAATGGGCACAAAAGTTTAAATTGGCACTAATATTGATTCACCCCCCCACCTCTTAGAATTAACATTGTTTCCAACAATTAGCATCGAAGCATGGTTTCTTCAAGGAAACTTAACCACTCGAAGGTAGATCAAAGGGGAAAAAATGGATAATAAAGTTCGGATAACACCAGAGGGATTTCTATATGTGAATGGATTAGACTATGAACTTTGGAGGATTACAGTGGAAGCATATATAATGGATTTATATGTTGATGTAATGTTCTCCGTAGTGAATGGAGGAAAGAATACGTAGAATGCAGAATCCAAGAGGATTATCATGAAAGGGTGACCAAGGTTAGATGATAATAATATGAGGCATTATGGGGAAACAAAATATATGTTGGACATACTAAAATGTTGGTATGGAGAATATTGTTATGTGGCTCCACAGAAGGTCGAAGAACCTTATTTCTCAAGTAGTGAACGAGAAAATGTATCTATTGGTGATCATAATGATATGAATAAGAAGAATAGAGAATAAAAAAAGAGAGGTTATGAGAATATTGAAGAAATTCATCTTAATACACAACTTTTTTGTCATCGCTCTCAATAGGATGATGAAGAATCAGAAAAGAGTCCATGTTCTTTAGAAGGTAAGCTATTTTTTTGTGATAAATGTAAAGAGAGAATCCGTTTAGCCACTATATGTCCATGTTCATTTTTTTAACATAAATAAATTCATACATATATTTTTTGTGAAGATATACCTACATTTCAATCAATATCTAATGAGAGAACCTCATTTTGGAAACTAGATCACTACTAGGAGGGGGTGAATCAGTAGTAAAGGAAGTTGTAAATTTTTCTCCAAATATTAGTATTATTTAACTAAGCACAAATTTAAATACAAAATCATGGATCAGAGCATCAAATATAAACATGAATCCAAGAAAAAATTCAACACAAGGGACACATACTTCTGGTGGAAAACACTCTCCAGAGATAAACACCACTTGATGTTGTTGCACTACTAAAATATTTTGTTAGTCAAGGAAATTATTTACACAGAGATATAAATGGTTACTATCAAATGGAGACTCTTTCTCATATGGATATATAGGCTACTATCTATTGAATTCCACCACAATCAATGATCCTGGCTGATTACTCTTGAATTATCAATCGACTCTAGAGACTTTGATTTGCTGGAAGCCACCATGAATAATGAGATTCATCATATTTAATATGAATAATCCAAATACCATTGGATTGATAAAACTTCTCACTTATATATATTTCACCATAGTGACTGAACTCCAATTCTCTATGTGGTTCTCATTTCATACATTTTCAAAATGGAATCAAGAACTACTCAACATGAGCACTACAACAACGCATATTGAGAACATAAAATATAAAACCCAATCGATGCAAAAACCTGAAACATAATATCATCAAAATTTCATTAAATAATATGTATACTACGTCAGCAAAAACTCTCTACAATAATAAATATTCTGACAAATAATTATTGCACACAACCAAAAAACTATTGAATAAACAAAATACTACCAAACAATAACAAGATGTACAATCAATCTCTACATCATCTCATCAATATTTTCTCAAAATATTTGTTTAAATATACTTCCTTTAACTATTGGAGAATTTATGTGAAAATTTTGTCCACAACCTGGACATAATATTTTTGTCTCTCACACATTCTTCCTTACTCAGTCCGCCGCCACAAAAAAAAAAAAAAAATTCAATTCCTTTTTTTTATTATGTTGCAAATTATCCTCAATTATCCCAAAACCAATATCACAGACAAATACCATGGATATTTCATTACCTATGACACATGTTCCATGGTAATATTCAAAATAATACCACAAGTAAATACCATGGCTTTGCCAATACCATGAACAAATGTACCATGACAATCTCAAATTAAATACCATGAGAAAATACCATAGTTATTCCAATACCATGGACCCCTATACCATGGTAATATCCATGAAAATACCAAATGTGAATATCATGGTTATTCCAATACCATGAACAATTATACCATGGTAATATTTAAGCCAATATTACACATAAATACCATGGCTATTCACATACCACAAGCTCCTATACTCATGGTAATCTCAAAAACAATACCATGTGAAAATACCATGGTTATTTCAATACCAGACTATCTCAACCAAGATAACATCACAATCCACATAAGCACATTATTAGCCTCACTCTATTGCAAAGGCACACTTTTCCTTCTCTCAACAATCCTCACCCACAGAGCTAAATACTCAGCTCTCTCAGTTATGCTTCATTCCCAACACATTGCACAACTGCAATTAATGGTTTTGTTTCTTTGTTGTACAATGGTTAATGTTGTATCAACAGTCAATTTCACTACCCTAGAGTGTACTTGTGCGTAGCTCTCCATCCAATTATTTCATATGATTACTTAACCATTGCAACTACATTAACTTTCAGAATTGGAGCCTATGCGATTCGACATACTAAGAATTAAATATCAGTCAACATGAAAACTCAAGGATTACCAATCATGAATTATTTCTAAAAAATAAACATGTATCTCCATTATCTTTTAATTTTCCATAGGGCTCATATTGTCCTTCTGGCATGGCTCTCCTTCATGTTCTATCATCTGAAACATGACACCTCCATCTACAGTCAAACACAACTCTCGAGAGTGTACTTCAACAAATCATTCTAATTTGTGTTGTAGCATGTAAGAAATATTGAGGATGGTTGTTCTCGAGTAAACTACAACCTCTTCCAATCATGGTACTTTCTGTCTCCATCCATAGCTTCTTGGTCATACAACTCTATCAAGCCTCTAGATATGGCATATCTCTCAGTTATAGTGCATATCTACTGATCCATTCAATCCGTCTTCTTTGAGCTATAGAAAAATCAAAATACAACAAAAGTGATAGGCTTAGCCCATAATGTCGATGCGTTAATATCTATAGGTGTTAAGCCCTTACATTTGTAGCATGCCCCAAAATATGGCATAAGCACCAAACTTGGCCCATGATGCAAACAAGTTTGTAACTCATCTATCCACTCTTTTAGGATACAAATATCCTTTAAAGTTACAGAGGAGAGCTCGATACAAGTGGGAGGAGCTAGAGAACCAACAATGACCATCATCATATATCATAATATAAACATGAAACTGAAGGCCTCCATGCTTGTAACTTCTTTTAAAACTTAATTCCAAACTCTTACACATTTGGGAATGCCTCAACACCTTTCTCCTACCACATTTACCCTTTTTTTCACCATAAAAATAGGCGTTGTAACCTCACATTAGGCCTCTGGGTGCTAAGCTTAATTGATGGCCAATAGGGGCTTAATTCCCTTTATAGCGCTCTATGCCCTTGGTCACTATTGTAGTATAATTATATCGATGATTTATCCATTAATACTAAATATTTTTCAATGCATTCATCTATTAAACCATATTCCTTTGGTTCCATTTTTCTTTTTTATAAGCCCAAAGGCCTATTTTCACAAACACATGCAACCAAGGCTTAGACATTAACTAGGCCCACTCATATACATATGTTGCTAAAAGGTTGAAGCTCGAATGAACACATACCCGTAACTTCTTATAAAACTAATTGCATACACTATATGAGCTTGTGGCCTTCTTTCCTATCCCACTTGTGTGCACAAGTTACAATGAATACCTCCACTTATAGACCCCACTAGCAATTCCTGACTCCCAATTACAATTTATTTTGAGCTCAACCTTATGTGAAATATTTTGTACAAGTTTCATCGATTGAATATACATCAATTGCATTCACTACTAGCTCATATCCATGCTATCTCGAGTTGCTTATAATAAACCTCTAAGTTTTTAGGCTTTCAGTCTCTTGGGATTTTGGGCTTTTGGGTACTACTCCTGCTAGCCCAATTCGAAAATTATCTCGATCACTTATTTAACAAAACTCTAGGCTTCTAAACTTCCAGGCTTCCGAGCATTGTAACTATGAATTTGTGTGCCCTAAATTTGACCAACAATAACTTGCGATCTAGAAGGCCATTTATGGAATTCCACATAAAGTTGGAAAGATTTTTTTGTGCAAAAAACAACTACATCATTTTTAATAGCACATTGATCTCTTGATGCAAAAATTCCTTCACTCCCATCCATCATAGTCATTGTATTATAAATTCTTCAATAAGTCTGCTACTATGATGTTTCTCTACTAGATATTACAACAACCGTGGGACTCCTTAACCATCATTTCCATCTTTTTATTGCTTCTCCACTAAGCCTTATACTACATCGATTATCTAAAAAATACTGCAACAACCATGGGACTCCCTCTAAGCTTGACACACCAAGGACATCTACTGCCACCAACATCAATGATAATCTAGATGACATTAATTCCAACGTCACACATGTTGTCACTAGCCATCAAACAATTCCAAATGTACAACACACCTCCCTGATGGTTATCGACATAAATTCCAACAAACTCATCGCCACTAGCCATCTAGGCAATGCCAAATTTCCAACACATATTATCATATTTTTTGAATTTTGTTACAATCAGTTCCATAATTGTGCCTTACGTGAAACCCCTTCAAGTTGTGAGATTATCCACTCTTCTTTATTCATGTCATATATTGGCAATAGAGACTCTTGATTAGAGATACCCTTGCTAGTACCTCCTTGTCGTATTAGTGTAAGGGCAATATTTTTTATTTATTTTTGGCATCCCTCCTTGTGACTCACCATGACCTAGAATATAAGCCTCATTTCCTCTTCTTTTCTTATTTTTTGACTTTCCCCTAGAGGATTCCACTGTTTATCCCTTCTAATTCCAACACTTTATCTTCTTATTTTTTCACAATGAGCCTTGGTTTTTTTATTCCATCTTCATCGTCTACTTGTCTTATCATCCTCTGTCATCTTGGCCTATCATCCCCTCCTGCCTGGATTTTTATCCTTTATTTATGGAACCAATATGATGAGTGGTCTTGTTAGCCATCTTCATGACCTTTCCATGTTTCAAGCCATTCCGCCATGACTAGAACCAATTTCTATTGTTTATACGACTTCTTCCTACATGAGGGATTTCCTTTATGATATTTTAAGAATCCTCAAGTTAGAAAATATTATCGAGTGAAATTTTCTACTTCACCCTTGTTAAAGTACTTGAAGGGACATATATTCAATACAAGTTTTACCTTTTTATGGACTTTGTAGACTAGTTACAAAAAATGAATGCTCTAGTCCATTCTAGCTAGAAGGTTCTCTGTTGTATTTTTTTATCTTTTTTTTGGGTTGGGTGGGACTGAATTTACAGTAAGGGAACCTATTGAGCTTAATTTTATTCTTTTTTTTTCTCATTAAACCTTGAAGGATACTGAAATTAGAAATGGGAAGGGAAAATTAAATTTTCTTAGGAATCAAGATGCCAATGTCAGTCTCGCCTCCCTTGAATATGGCACCTGTCTGCATAATTAGCTTATGGTTGGGTTTTATATTGCCTAGGAATGGTAATGTAAATATGATATTTCCTACTCCTTCGACTGCTTACTCTTCTAGACTTTATGGAGTTTGCTTGCATGCCTCCTATGTTATTGAATGATATCAGATGTTGCTCATTAGTAATGTTGTTAAGTCACTTTTGTGTCATGTCAATATATGTTTAAGGGAATTATCATTCTCTATCAACCATATGTAGTAGCATGTTGAATTTTTTTTGACAACCATCCTTGTATTAGTCATAGTTCATCGGTTGATTAATTCATCTATTTAGTACATCATCTTGATTTGTTCCATGTTAATTTTTGGGGGATACATCGAGCACTAGTAGAAAATAATGAAATTAGTGACTAGGTGACTAAAAAAGTTAGTCACCACAATTATTACAAATCAATTACTACTAACCTCGAACAAATTTAACTAACGGAACTAAAAATGACTAACTTAAATGACTAATTTAGGCTAGACATAAAATATACAACTAGATAATAAATGGCTTAACTAAAAATGACTAACTTAAATTACTAATTTATTCCAGGATTAAAATATATGACTACATAATAAGTGAAAAAATTAATAATGATTAACGTAAATGATTATTATAGTCAAATAATACAAATATTACCAAATAACAAGTACAACAAGTATATGAATTAGTCATTTATGTTAGTAATTTTTAATTTTTTCACTCGAGAAATGCGAAATTATAATTTTGATACTGAAGTGTTACATTTCACTTCAGGGGTATTTGAATTCATATCTAGTGTTAAAATTTAGAGACAAAGGGATCTTTGAATCCATCTACAGAGTTAAAAATTTTAATACCCTTTTGTCTCAAAAGTTTAGCATTATAGATGGACCCAAAGGCCCCCTTCTTTGAATCAATCTGCACTGTTAAATTTAGAGACAAAGGGGTCTCTAACTCCATCTGAAGTACATAACGCTCCATCCCACAACCATAAAAATAAATCCAATTGACTTCAAAAATTAAACCTTAACACTAATATTTAAAATAACATTTTTAATTTTAAAAAAAATGCAATACATTTTTTTCTATTCTTTTGGCACCATATTACATAATCTCAAAATCCTTATGCCATAGAAAAAATATAAGTTAACCGAAAGAGGAGATGGAAGTATCAGCAGTGTCTAGAATGACTAGATTGACAAGAAGTGAACATTTGGTTTGTTGTAGAGCTACTCTTTATTACTCGACTTTGTATTCTTCCACCCCTAGCCAAGTTAATAGTATACTTGACTACTATCAAAACAAAAAATAAATTAATAACAAAATTCCCAATTAAACTTATTTTAATTTTAATTTTCCTTTTCAACTCAATTCTATTAAAAAAAACATTTTCTCACTTAAATGATTTTAATTAATTATAATAACCTTCTTAAAATCCAACCTTAAAATCAAAACCAAATTTTATTTATACAATATTAATATTATAATCATTGAATTGGTAACCAAATTATCAATTAAATTATTTTATCATTGTGACCCAACAATGTGGATTCCACTTTTCACTAGATTTTTTTAAAGTTGTGTTAGTATAAAAACTAACTTAACTATAATAAATTCTATGATCCTAAGGTCTATTAAACTTCCAACAAATCAATAAAACTTGTATATCTAACTTATACTGAGGCTGCTAGTGACATTTGAGCATGGATTTTTTCCAAATAGATTTAAAAGAAAACCATATCTAATATCATAATGGTGTATAAAAAAATTCTAAACTGCCCTCTCCCAACAAAGAAATACCATTAAAGCCAGACCTGAGAATGGCAGGAATAATGGATTCGTTTTTGGAGAAAAACCAAAATGAAATGAAGATACATATAGAAATTAGAATGGCCCGAATAGTGGATATATTTTTGGAGGAAAAACCAAAATGAAATCAACATACATATGGAAATGAGAATGGCAGGAATAGTGGATTCGTTTTTGGAGGAACAACAAAAATTAAATCAACATACATATAGAACTAAGAATGGCAGGAATAGTGGATTCTCATTAGTCTACTTCATTAGCCTATTTCTTCATGTAGGAGGTTGTGGTTGATCAGAGGAATTATGCGCTTAAGTTAATTTTTTTTAAGGGCTATTTTGGACTGAATTTATTTCCCTTGCAGGTCGCAGTCCCTACATGAAGGTTACAGGAGTCAATCATATTAATATGAAGCCTGCATGTTAATATAGCTTGGACCACACCTACAATAAGGAGGAACTAAGGAGTAAAGTATTTTTTAAGATACTCTCATGGTTTTTCTATTATAAGTTAGGGATGATATAAGCCCTAACCAGTAGCGAAATTATACCTAGTTTTAACTATCTTAGGAGTTTTATTTTCAGCTAAAAATGCCACATTCATTGATCAAGGTTCGAGTCAATTTTTTAGCTGCCTTTACTATCATTGATCTTTGGTTAGGGCTGAAGAATGAAGTGGAAATTTAACTGAACTATCTCCTTTGAATTTGGAAAATGGCATTGGCTAGTCTATCTTGAATATGATTTTACTTTCTCTCCTTCTCTGTACATTTAATATTTATAATAAAGAAGATCGATCTAGTGTTTTCCCATCTTGGGGTTTTTCCCTAACTTGAGTCATATCCATGTGTACTTTTGTTTTGCCTTGTCTTGTACATATTATTTCTATGTTATTTTTTAGTTAATATCATGATAATAATGTCTTATGCGATTTCTAATGGAAAATTGGACTAAATTGGGCTAATATGGATCTCTCAAGTAACTTTCCTATTCAAAGAATGTGTTAACTTAAAATTAACAGCTATGAGAAGTTAATCCCAAGCAAGAGTTACATTTATCAGTCATATAAATTTGGATGACATATCCTTTGAAGGGCGTATGGTACTACTTTGAGGCAGATTTCACTCTATGGAATCTTCACTTGTCTATGTTTATATAGCATGGATTAGAGGCTTATCTTCACATGATAGTGGCACAAGATCTTACCTTCACGTATGGACTTATGCTTACCTCTGCAGTCATAAATCTCAGTTGAATGATGGAACTTTTACATTATATAAATGCGTCACTAATAAGGTATGGCCACACTCTTATACACAAATTTCTGGAATGTTCAATTCAATGGAACATAACCTCTTGCCGATGTAAACTATTCAGCCATTAAGTGCTCAAAATTCGAAGAGCCACTTAATGAATTTTTTTCAGATGGTGTGCCTTGATGTTCGACACCCATCAGATTTTGAGGAACCCTCTAGCTATAACCCACCTAAAAAATTCCAAAAGTTTGAAATCAGTTCATTATAAATTCAAAGAAGAGCTCCATATTGAAGATATTGTCTATTACATTTTTTTATCATGTTCATCCATTTTCAATCAATTGATTAGGTATTTAATTTTGGTTTCTGGCCAAATAAAGCATACAATGAAATTGAATTAAATAAGGTTGGATTCTTTCATAACCGAGTGAATGGATTGAATGTCATGACAGATTACTGATAAATTTGAAATAGTGCACAAAGAAACAGAATTATCCTTGCATGTTTAGGGAAGTCAGAATTCATAAGTGATGCAATCACTCCAGTAATTTTTTCAATCCAATCCATTTGATCTGTAGCATTCTCTACCT
>JAXQQM020070986.1:0-82149 GCA_034641835.2 Pinus albicaulis
GGCAACCACCTCTAGGATTTACCTTATATCCTGCCATTCATCAGTCGAGGATTCCTAGGCTCACCGAGGCACATAATACCTAGATTTACTGCAAACCATAGTCTGGTTCAAGGGTCACTAGGCTAATGGATTTACCGCCATCCACATTCTAGTTCAGGGATCAATAGGCCATGTGTTCTTTCATTCAGAGATCCACCTCAATCAACTCTGAATCCATCTAGTAATCCAACTAAACCAAAACACAAGAACCCCATCACACCATGGCTATCCGGAAATGGAGTAGCAAGGTTGAATAACACTGCCACACCTGGAAAAACCCATGTCAATGACAGCAAGAGAACCAAGAACACTCATGCATAATCATGCATGCCAAATATAGTGAGTAAATCACACATGCAAATCGATACCTGCAAGTAAAACTGATGTAGCTGCTTGATCCTTCTCTTCCTTGCTTTTTATTTTCTTCTTTGCCTTTCTTGATCCAATGATGAAATGATCCAAGGAAACTCCATGTTTCCAAGAGTGAGAGAGAGAGAGAGAATAGAGAGAGATCTCCAAAACTGAACTGACCGAAAGCCATGAACTGGTCCTTAAAAGCCTTTTTATTAATGCGGCCTCTATTTTCTTAATGTTTCATTATTTTCCTTAATTTTCCACCTCACATGCAACTGGTGACCTTTCACCTTCCTTTTCTCCTCATTTCCATTATTTTCATAAATAAATTGCCAAAAACACCATTTTTCCTTTCCAAAGCCTTTTTCATTGCCTTTTCCAATTTCCTTAGCCAAAATAAACCAAATGAACACCCACACTATGATGTTTTTCCCAACATTCAACATGGAATAAGTGTCCCATAACCATGGTTATTATTTTTCCTTAATTAACTTTAGTTACATGAAATTTTCACCAGGATTGTTACAGAACCCTCCCCCTTGGGGGAACACCATCCTCGGTGTTCAATGACACCTATAACCAACAAGACCGTTGAAGAGAAAAATCATAATGCCCATGGGGCTTTATAAATTAGCTCATTGTAGTATTTACAATGATTGACTTGTTGAGAAGCAAACCAACATGACAACCATAATGACATGAAACCCATACCGCTTATTGGAGATTTATAACACAGCTCATGGTAGTATTTACATCCATGTACATATGTACATATACCAAAACTTAATACCAAAGCATATACAAAAAAACATATGTCAAGGACATTCACTCAACCAGCGAATAAACAAGGATATATATCTCGCATTTGATCCTCCATCTCCCATGTAGCTTCATCGGGCCTAAAGTGCTTCCACTGCACTTTAAAATGCTCGAATGCTCGGTTTCGTAGCATGATCACCTTTCTCTACAATATACAATAAGGTTCCGGCTAGAATTCTCCATCTGGATCCACCTGAAATACAAACCATTCAATCACATGATCAACATATTTAACATACTTATTAAGAAATGACACATGGAAAAAATCATGGACTTTCATTATTGGAGGCAGTACAATTTGATAGGATATTGGCCCAATCCTTTCAAGAATCCTGAAATGTCCACAAAATTGAGGTGCCAAGTTGGCACACGATCCAATCTGCAAGGAGATTTTCTTTTGTTTGATGTGCAATTACACATGTTCCCCAACCTAAAACTCCTTAAACAACTTGTTCCAATCTGCATAAATTTTATGTTGGTTTTGTGTTGCCTTTGGATTCTTCTTGATCACCTGAATTTCTTGTTCCATTTCTTCTAACATGTCAAGTCCAATCAATACCCCATTCATCTGATCACTCCAACTAATGGGAGTATTACAACTTCGCCCATACAATGCCTCAAGCAGACTCATCCTCAATTATTCCTAGTAACCATTGTTGTAAGAAAAATCGACCAACGAAAGGTACTTCTCCCATATCCTCTATTGATGCATCACATACATCCTTAACATGTCCCCCAATATCCTGTTGACCCTCTCTGTATGTCCATCTATCTGTGGATGATAAGTTGTACTGAAAGCCAACTCTATACATAAACCTGCAAACAACTCCTTCTAAAACTTGGAAGTGATCTTTGCATCCCTTTCTGACACAATCTTATTTAGAATACCATGAAATCTGACCACATCTATGATGAACACTTATGCCACATCACTAGCTGAGTACATAGTCTTCACTGGAATAAAGTGTGCTACCTTAGTCAACATGTCTACCACAACCACGATGGAATTATGCTTTCTAGATGTCCTCAACAAACCTGTAATGATATCCAATGACCTCCCATTTCCACTCTAGAATAGCTATCGGATGTAGCAATCCACCAAGATTTTTACACTCTGCCTTTACTTGTTGACAATCCAAACATATAGCCACAAAATATAGCACATATTTCTTCATATTCATCCAATAATAAAGCTTATTTATTGTCGTTAGTGTCTTCTGGTAGCCTAGGTGACCTAAGTATAGTTTCGCATGAAAATCCCTCAAGATAATCTTCTTGAGCTCACTACTATCTGGTACATATACCTTGTCCCTAAATATGATCAAGCCATCTACTGAGAGATGATAGTCCACATCTTGAGCACCTATACCTATACCTATACCATTACTTGTACCTGTACTTGTACTCTGTTATAACTTATGCATGATCTCCATGTACCTGTTATCTTGCTGACTTGCCTGTAGGATATGATCCTGCAAGTTTTTCACATAAGATCTCATTGCTACTATATGATTCACTTGTATCCGCTAGCTAAGAGCATCTGCAACCCTGTTCTATTTTCCCTTGATGTACCTGATATCGAAGTCAAACTCATTGATCATGGCCAACCATCTAGTTTTTCTTGCATTCATATTTGGTTGTTCAAACAAGTATCTCAACCCATTGTGATCACTCATCAATACAAACCTCCTGCCAAGAAGATAGTGCCTCCACATCTTCAATGCATGAACGATCACTGCCAATTCAAGATTATGTGTAGGATAGTTATGCTCGTTCTCATTCAGTTTTCGTGACTCATAGCATACTACTTGTCCTTCTTGCATAAGAAATCCACCAAGGCCTATATTGCAAGCATTTGTACATACTACAAATTATTTGTGTTATTTTTCAATATTTAACACTGGAGCATTTGTCAAGAACTGCTTCAATTGTTCAAAATTGACTGCACATTCTTTTGTTTACTTAAATTTCTTACCTGTCCTCTGCAGTGACGTAATAGGATATGCAATGTGATAGAAGTTCCTGATGAACATTCCTATAGTATCCCGCTATCCCCATGAATGATCTTACATCATCGACATTTCTAGGAGCTCCCCACTCCATGATAGCCCTTATATTCTTTAGATCCACTACTATACCTTCTTTGGAAACAACATGTCCCAAGTAATGTACCTCTTTCTGAAATGAACTGCATTTACAGATCTTAGCATACAATTGATGCACTCTCAAAAGTCTCAATGCTGCTACTAAATGATCAACATGCTCTTCCTCATTCTTGGAATATATCAAAATTCCATAAATGAATACAATAACAAACTTTTCCAGATAAGGACACAACACACTATTCATCAAACACATAAAGGCAACTGGAGAATTAGTCAAACAAAATGGAACTAAAACAAACTCATAATTCCCATACCTTTTCTGGAAAGTTTTCTTGCAAATATCCTCTTCCTTGATGCGGAACTGATATATATGGATCTCAAATCAATATTTGAGAACATTGTTTCTCTGTTTAGTTGATCAAATAAGTCATCAATCCTTGGAAACAAATACTTGTTCTTGGTTGTCACCTTGTTCAACTACATGTAATCAATGCACAATCTGAGAGTACCATCCTTCTTCTTCACAAACAAGACCAGTGCACACCACAGTGATACACTCAACCTAATGTATCCCTTGTCAATCATTTCCTTCAACTGCAACTTCAAATCTACTAACTATGGAGTACTCATCTTGTATGGTGCCTTTGATGATGATGCTTCCCCTGGTACCAACTCAATAGAAAAGTATACTTCCCTGTGAGGCCAAAATTCTGATATATTTTCTAGAAACACATCATGAAACTATTGCAATATCGAGTACCTGCTCAATATATCTGCATCCTCATCCTCCTTAACTTTATCACTAGAAATGTGCACTGCAAATAGCAAACATCCTTTTCTGCAACTGCACTTTTCCTGCATAGTTGTCACCATCATAACTAATGTTGATTTATTTTTCCCCTCTAATATTAACTATTCTCCATTGTCATCCAAGCACTCAATGGATTTTTCATAACAGTCCACTTTAGTCCTATGAATATATAACCAATCCATATTAAAAAGCATACTATATCACCCCAACAGTAATGCATTAAGATGTGTTGATGTAGACATACCATTCAACTCAAATGAATAAGCTCTTACCCAATGATGAACTCTCTACTTGGTACCTATAGCCAACTACAACTAACCAAGATTTTTCATTCACTTCCTATTCAAACCACACTTATCCACCAAGTTAAGGTTAACATAACTATAATTAGATCCAAGGTCAATCAAAATAGAAACAACTTGATCACAAATCTTACCATCCATCTCAATTATATATGACTGATGATCTTCCTACCTTTTATCCAACGTTACATAGATACAAGGAATTCTCTGCCCAACATTCCCAACAATCTGTGCCTCTTATGCAGTATAGATCTGAGGCCTACCACCCTGATTCTGCGGAAAATCCCTCTTAATATGCTCCTTAGCACATGTCCAACACTCCAACCGTTCTATACCATCACCTCTATTATGTTGTTGTGACCCATGTCCCTGTCTAGTTGTATTGAACTTCTTATGTGGTGCAAAATTCTCTTTCTCTTCTGCATTCTGAGGCTTTTTTCTTTTCGGCTACCATTTACCTTTACTTTATCTTTATCTTTTCCTTTCAATCCTTGATGAGATTCGTTTTTATGCTTTGAATGCTCATAATAGTGCTTCAGTTTCCTAATAACTTCCTCAAGTGACTGACGCTCACCATACTCAATCTGATCTCTAAATGATAATGGAAATCCACTAACAAATCTTTGAACTTTAGCCTTCTCTTATTTAAGATACAGTACATACCTCAATAGCTCTAGGAACTTGGTTGTATATTCCTCATCTATCATCGATCCCATTTTAAGCCCATATAATTCCTTGGCTTTGTTTTCATAGTAGCTTTCGGACAAGCACTTATTTCTAAAGAGTCTCTTGAATTCATGCCAACTTAACTCCTCTGTCCTGATGTCTTTGACCCGTTTTATATCTTCCTACCAGATATTTGCTTTCCCTTTAAAGTTGAAGATAGTTATTTTGGCCTTCATATTATATGTATACTTATGTAGCTCAAAGAACTTATTCACGCCAAGTAACCAAGCCTTTGCATCCTCAGGATTCTTCAACTCTCCATCAAATGTAGGTGGCTTTTTTTTCTTAAACTCATCTGGAAAGTATCCCCTCTCACTCCTCCTATAAGGGTGATAATGATGACGATCATAGTGTTTGTTAGAACCAGAAATATAATAGTAGCTGTGTCCATCACCTCTTTTATCCGAAGTATCCAAGAATCTACCATCTCTGATTGTGTCATCTCTATCTAACATGTGAACATTGTGAGACATAGTTCCATATGCCCCATTAGTCCCATCCTCTTTCCCATAGCTGATCTAGAGTGGTCCTTGTCTCTGCAATTCTGAAAAAATATAAAGAATTATTGCATTGAGTTGTGCTTGATTATCATGTGACTGCATTATTATGTCATTATCCTCTTTGCAACTCCTTATTTCTTCCTTCAAACTCCTCAATGTGTCTTGTAAGTTAGAAGAGTGCCCAATGCCATGCTTCTCATTTGATTCATAGTGAGAATATTTGTAATATACCATCTTGATAGTCATATTGTTCTCCTCCTGCAAGGCATACTATGTTAGCTAAACCAAATCATAAACAAACCAATGTACCTTCGTATAATTCAAGGAGGATATCTCATCTACAAGACCGACCAAATTAACACAATACATATATAAACATAATCATATAAATATTTAATCATTATCTCAACCATTATCCAATTGCTATGCATGATACCACACCCATAACACCAACTAGACACAATGCATGCATAATAAAATATGGGTGACATGCATGCATAGCAACAACACCATTAAATTTCACATGGAAACACCACTACAACCATAACCAAAACTATGCATACACAGCTAGTACATAGACCTTGAACACGAGTACACAAATGCAACCGTCATGAATGCATGACCAACACACCACCCATCCAATCCAAGGGGTGAACCATGCTCTGATACCACTCTATAACACCCTCCTCCCACATTTTCCCAATTTAACTAGTCCACTGGTGTAAACATGTGACGAGAGGCTACTATAATTTGATTTAACGTCCTAGGTCAGCTTAAGGAAGTGGAACAGAAAAAACACAACCAAATTGATCATCCACACAACCAACAAACCCAATAGTAGCTACCCCACCTTTCCAGGTGACCAACCTCTAAGGAAACTCAACAAATCAAGCTCTTAGGGCCCTAGTCACTCCCTTGACAAGCCCTCCAAGCGATTGTGGGTCTCAGTCGCTCCCATGAGCATGCCTGAGTGCGATTGTGGCATTTTTATACCAGTGCCATGCCAGTGACTATGAGTATTAAGGATGAATTCAAGGGCTAGGACCCAATCACTGCCCAGAACTACATGAAATTTATAGAAATGAAATAAAACATAGAGACAATAATTTGAATGCAAATTATAGAATAGAGACTTGACTAGACCCCTGCTAGCCATGACAGACATTTCGTCAAACATGTCACAAAGATGCATTCTATAGGTCATAATAACAGAGCTGAGAATATGGGTCTTATACTTATTTGAGAATCCCTAAGAAGCGTTGATGCCTTGTCATGAATTAGCTGCATTATCATCTATTAGGTTATATATTCATTGCTCATTCATTTACAAATCAAAACTTGATGAGAATCATACATTTTCACTGTCATGAAACACATTCATAACCAACATATAAACAACATAAATAATGAGGATATAACAACCATAAATGCCACAAATAATCCAATACATTTACACATAAAATACCAAGGAAAGGAACTCTTATTGATTAATACAAAAGCCAACCTGGTATGGGACTACCACATTCCACCTGACCATAGATTGGATGAGCCGAATCTCTCTTCATCCAATCATCCTTGTGCCATATTCCAAGCATGAATGTGGGAATCAAACCAAAATGAACAACCAAGGCTTCCCAAGGCTAAACACCTCACTCTTATTAATAGAAATTGGCTTTACCGCAATCCTCACCAGATCACTAGGCCATAAACAAGCATGGATGCCACTGGATTTCTTCACCTACACCGTGAGGAATTTTCCTATATCCTAGTGTCTAGGATATACCGCAATCCACAGTCTGATCCAAGGATCACTAAGCCATACTTGAGACACCACCCTTTAGGATTTACAGTATATCTCGCCATTCACCGACAAGGATTCCTAGGCTTGATCAAGGGCAACCACCTCTATGATTTACAGTATATACCGCCATTAATTCCTAGTCCCAACAAGGCACACAATACCTGGATTTACTGTAACCCACAGTCTGTTTTAGGTGTCACTAGGCCAATGGATTTACCAAAATCCACAGTTCGGTTCAAGGATCACTAGGCCATGTGTTCTTTCATTCAGAGATCCACCTCACTCAGTTATGAATCTATTCGGAAATCCAGCTAAAACAAAATATAAGAACCCCATCACACCATGGCTATCCAAGCCTAGATTACATGGTTTGTGTGAGTCTTTTTCGAGATTCTTCTCTGTTCTGAAGGATTTCGTCATCAGTTTGAGTCTTGCTTGTATGCGTTTGGATTGAGTGAACTTGTTTGTTTTAGATCTTTCCTTGTCGTTCCTCAAATTGATGTTTTCATTAGTTTTTTCTTTCATTTAGTGCATTTGCTCTTATATGTTGAAAAATACAAAAACAAGATCTTTTGCATTCGGTTTGGAATCATGAAAATTGAAAGCTCTTTCGCATTATTAGTGTTATATAACTCTAGAGAGAAGTTTTCTACTTTCATTAGCTTGCATTAGAGACAGTAGTGGATGTTTTTGTGCTCATTTTGTTGTTATTTGAAAAGCTCTTAACTCTCCCGTAGATAGCTCTTCATTGAACAAAGTGATATTTTGTGGCATGTAGTGTGCATTTAGAGGTTTTATGAGATCCAACATTCGATAGGGCCTGAAATTGAAACGTAAATTTAAGATCAACTGTCAAATTTACTGAATTAACCTAGGGCAATATTGAAACATTAACGGAATATCTAGTAGTCTAAGGTAGAGACGTGTTCCGGTGTCTTTAAGCCTAGCAGTTATCACTCGCCATCTAGCTACAGACAGCGCTAGTACAGACTTGTGCTCCCTGTACCATCGCGTATATAAAGGGAGACCCCATTAGGTTGCAAATCCTTTATCCAGAGGAAGCCGAGTCTGCCGCCTCTTACCCGTGATACACCGGACACAACATTCGGGGAGATTACCTGCACGTATGTCAATTCCTTGGTTGATTTCTCTTTCATTTTTACCAAGGTGTATATGTCATTTCACGGATATCTGGTACACCCATTTACCTAGATTACCAGAGCAGTCATTTTGATCTTTACTGACTCATTAAATTTGAAAATATCATCAAGCGCTTGTCCTTTCACGCTTGTTTCCAAACTGAAAGTGATAGAGTCATCTTTTACTCATTTCTAGACTCTTAAAACATGAAATATTGAGATTTTTCAGTTTCAATGTCATAAAATTAATCACCCACGAAATATCCTTGGTTAGAATTTTTGTCCTTAGTGTATTTTCAGGTCGTTTCCGATGGCAACTTTTCTGGAGTTCACCAACCAAGGAATCCCCTCCGATGGGAATCCTGGTCATTTTACTGCTTTTGGAAATGTTGGTGCTCCTTATATGGCCACGTTATCCCTCCCTGGGTTAACTGTTGGGTTGCATGTTTGGTTGTTTTCAACCTCTGTAGTCTCAAGTGCTCCAAATATTGTACCATCCACTCCTCCCCCTGAGCAACTCCATGTTGATTCGAAGGTAGTCCTCTCCCCTTCTTCGCCTGTTTCTCCATCCTCATATTCTACTTCACCTAGTGAAAGTTTGGATTCTAGTACCCAGGTGGCTAAGAAGAAGAAGAAGAAGACTAAGAAGAAGAAGTCAGATAAGCGAGAGGCTAATTCTGCAGTTGTTGCTTCTAAAACACTTGCTCTCGATGAACCTTCCAACCCTCCGCAGAAAGTTAAGTTCCCTTGCATGTTGTGCCAGGGAAACCATCTTCTTCTAGATTTCCCTGGCATTCCCAAGGTGCTCAAAGTATGGTCCAACGGTCGTCCGCTGTTGCCTTTGGCTTCCGGGAGTCAGGTTGGGGGCACGTCTTCAGCTAGTGTTGGTAAAGCTCCTAAGAAGCAAGGTAAGCTTGCCAATCCCTGTAAGTTGTGTGAAGAGCACCATGCCATTCACCTTTGTCCGTATATGGATGAAGCCAAGAGAGTTTTGGACAACTCGACTGTTTCTACACCATGCCTTCCGGCTGGTTACAAACAGCTCTCTTTAAGTCCTTCACTAGCTAATTCAACGATTAGTCAAGAGTCATCCTTACTTGATCCCGCTCCCCTGGAAATTCACCATCATGAATCCATCCCTGACCAACCATTGGTCGTGGGATCGGTTGAGCTGGACCCATCTGCGGTGCCCTAGGTCTTTTCCATTAAGAGTGGATCTCACATCCCTCGTGTTCTTCTTGTTTCTTCAGATTCCTCAGACTTGGAGAAAGATTCTCCTGTCCCTATATCTCAGGAAGCTACTCCTCTGCCTCCCATGATGGAGGTCCTGGAGGATACTCCTTCTTCCTCCATGATGGAGGTGGCGGAGCATGCTCCTTCTTCTCTCGTAACACCAGGGGAATACCATCTCGATTCGATGGTAGCCCCTCCAAGTAGTTTATTCGCTTCCTTCGATTGGGGTCGATTCGCAGGTTATCGCCTTCCTTCTTATGTGCCCTTTGAGATCACGGTACAGGCCTCCCATCTAGTCGTACCTAGCACCATTATAGATGAAGGCGCATCTGTTAGTATTTTATCCTCGACTACTTGGCAAGCTTTCGGTTCGCCACCGCTTGTGCCTGTTACGCAGAATCTGTTGGCGTTTAACAAAGGAACTAGTCAACCATTAGGGATCCTTCCGAAGTTGCCTGTTACTTTGGGAGGGAAAATTGTCCGTATGGACGTGATGGTTGTTCCTAGCCCCTTGGACTTTAATTTGCTCTTGGGTTGTGATTATAATTATGCCATGGGAGCACTTGTCTCTTCCCTCTTTCATGTGATGTGTTTTCCACACCAAGGTCAGATCGTGACCATCGATCAGCTTGCATTTTTTGGTCCGAATATGGCAACTAGTCCACCATCATCCCTGCCGAATCTTTATCCGCCGGTTGTGTCATCCCCGCCACATGTCAATTATGTGGCTACCTGTCCTATGCCAATATTCCGTGAGAGTGATGTTGTACATCGTGTGTTGGGGGCATTGGGTCCAGACTTCCAAGATGTTTTCCTTCCATCAGACAAGCAACACTTGGAAGCGATGACTTCTTATTCATTATGATGAGGTCTGTTGGAGTAGAGTTCGTTTTCTTGTGTCAAGCTCCTTAAAAAATGAAACAAGCTCGTCGGAGCAGATTTCGTTTTCTTGTGTCAAGCTCCTTAAAAAATGAAACAAGCTCGTCAGAGCAGAGTTCGTTTTCTTGTGTTAAGCTCCTTAAAAAATGAAACAAGCTCGTCAAAGTAGAGTTCGTTTTCTTGTGTCAATCTCCTTAAAAAACGAAACAAGGTTGTCGGAGCATAGTTCGTTTTCTTGTGTCAAGCTCGTTAAAAAATGAAACAAGGTGTTCCGAGGCTAGTTTGTCTTCTGTATCAACCTCGTTAAAAAATGAAACAAGGTCATCTAAGGATAGTTCTTTTAATGTGTCAACCTTGTTAAAACAATGAAACACTTTCCTGTTCAATTCGAGGCTTTGTTAAGATCTTGTAAAATCCCAGTCGAGTCTTTCTCTTGATCTCATAATTTGAACCTTCACTCCATCTGTTGTTCATATGGACTAAAGCTTGGGGGGAATGTACCTCAAATTGAGTCACCATGTTGGGGGCATGCTTACTTTTTCAAGCATAGTTTGTTTCCATTTAAAGCTTGTGTAAAAATGAAACCAGTTTCAAGCATAGTTTATCTTTGTTTCAAGCTTGTGTAAAAATGAAACCAACTTCAAGCAGAGTTTCCTGATTTCAAGCTTGTGTAAAAATGAAACCATTCCCATTTTACCTCTTGTGATTGCCATTTAATCAGCCTGTTTTTCCAGATGAGCCTTGGTTTTCTCATTCCACCGTCACTATCTGCTTGGCCGATCATATGCCTTCACTTGGTTGTTTTACCCATTCCTGAGGAACCGCTACGATGAGTGGTCTTGTTAGCCAGCCTTTTAACCTTTACTTGTTCTGAGCAGTTCCACCAGTACTGGAACCAGTTGCTACTCTTTATACCACTCGTTCCTCCAAGAGGAGTCACCTTTCAGCTCTTTTCTGACTCTAAAATTGAAAAGATCGCCGAGTCGCTTATCGTTTTGAGCTCGTTAAATTGACTGCGAAATGATATCTACCCAGTATACGTTTACCCCTTTTTCGGGCTGGGATAGATTATTTACGAAAAAGGAATACCCTAGCCTATAGCAACTAGGAGGTTCTCTCATATATAGTTTTCTACCTTTTTGGATCTGTGGGACTATCTACGAAATGGGACTGTTGGAGTTTTCTTTTCCGTTGTTTTTTCAAACTCTCTAAACATGACAAGACACTAATTTCTTCCTTTGTCAGACTCGTTAAAACCTGATGACATCAGACTCCGTCGTAATGACATTACTCGAGTTCCTCCTTCCTAGGGCTCGTTAAATGTACTAGGATAGATTTGTCCGAAGGACAAACTTATATCGCAAGCATATGCTATCCCCTTCAAGCTTATTTTCAAAAATAATTGGGGTACTCGCCAGAAATGGTGGGGGAAAATGGAACCAGTATTGTAGTCATGTCGGCAGTATGTCGCTCTTGAACATGGCACTTGTCTGCATTCGTGTCGGGTTGGGGACATCTCATCTCGTTATCTGCTTGCCTCCGTGGGTTTGGGTAATCTCTTTTGACTGCTCATCTGCCACGTCACCATGACCTCAGATCCTTTGATGTCAAATACTGCCAAATCCAATGTTGTGCTGTCGATATGTTCAAGAGAATTTGGCCTCTGCAGTTTTTAACCTCCCTTTGATTCTCTGTCGATCTTGATTCACAAACATTATGTCTCTCTGTCTCGTGTCGATGATGTGGGAAACATTATGGCCCACCTTCGATCAAGGTCACAACCTGTCGACTTCAGCTCATTATCCAGGAAGTTGGTCTAGAGACTCCCTTCAGGTACCTTGGAGCCTGCATGCCTCAATGGCAGGTTCTTCGCATTCGACGCAAGGTTTTCATTATTGACCTTCGATCGAATGATTATGCGGGTGTTCGACGCCAGCTCACTCTTCACATTCCGTGGATTGTACCTCATGTACCTTGAGGGCTTTGTCATTATTGGTGGTTTCTCTCGTGTCTGTTAACAACTTTCATTATTGGCCGGTAATCAGACGATGTTTTCGCATGTTCGACTTCAGCTCACATATTCACATGCTTGAACTTGTACTCTGTTCGGGTTGAGATGGAGCGCAAGACCCTGGATTTTTTCTGATATACATCCAGGCTGCGGATTATTTGTGGATTATTATCATGTATTACACATGAATCATTCGATTGGATGGCTGCGACCATACCTGAGTCTACTTGTTGATCCTTATTTACTGGATGGCTGCGTCCATACCTTGCATCATGGTTTTTGTACACTCTATTATGGATGGCTACGCCCATACCACATATCATGTATCTGAGATATCATTTGTATTTGTCTTCGTAGGTTTTTCGACAACAGTGTTTTCATTTGAGCGCGTTCTCATAAAGCATTTCACCCCTCCCTCTCTCTTGGACCTCATGCTTTAGGGGGCATCTGTTACACAGTATTTTGTCACCGTCCCTACAATCCCTCGTCCCGCACATTGGAGGAATATTCGCGTGACCTGTGAGCAGTAACATGTCCTGAAAAAATCTTCATAACATCCCCCTGCCTAAGGATAAACACTCTCCTGAAGAACATTTCCTCTGGAAAACCCTAAAAACAAGTGTTTTAGCCTTGGCGCGACTAGTCATTTCATCCCTCGCGCCAATGGGGGAAATCCACACTAGAGGGCGCGCCAATTGGCGCACTGTCTCTGTGTCTTACTCGCGCCAAGCCCATTAAGGAATTTTTTTTAAAAATAAATGGCGGAAGTTTGGTCCTAACAAACTCTAGAATGAATCACCAAAGGAAGTTTAGTGGTTTGGCTCCAGATCTCTATGTATAGGAAATGGTTTTCCACCTCTCATGGAACCTTCCTATGAGATAGGGCTTATCCCATGATTATAGGGATCCCAACTTCCCTTCCTCCATGTATAAATGCTTGCCCTCTCCATTAGCAAGCTAGCTGAACGCTTGGAAGTTGAACTTGTAGGAGGAACACTATAGCCGAGCAACTATTGAAAGTAGAGCCAAGAAGATCCCTGTAAGAGAGAGCTTTGTCCAAATTCCCGACAGGCTTCGTTGAGACGCGCTCCGCTGCAAGCCCCGCCGAAGGAAGATCATAGCGTCAGAGCATTTGGTTGTCATCTCCCTTTTTGTCATCATTAATATAAGTGACTCTGATTTTGGTTCCATTCATGTGTTTAATCCTTTATGAAATGCAATGAATTATATCTTCTCTGGCTGATATATAGTTACATGCTTTGAGTATTATGTTGTATGTCGTCATTTCTCTGCGTGTGTATAGGTGTCCGGACGAAGCAAACAGAAGGACTGTGATCTGTCGAGCAAGGGACGAGGAGCACCGCCTCTTCATCGACAACAGCAGCGTGGGATTCGAGGTAGGCCACATATCGCAATCTTTGTCTTTCTCGTAACTAGGAACCAACGTCATTGCGTGATTTGATTGTTGCTAGACCCAATCTAGGCTAGTGGGATCGCCTCTGTCCGTAGAGGGGATTTACCGCCTCAACACCATGCCTTCCAAATCTAGTGAGGAAATCACACATGCAAATCGATAACTACAAGTAAAGCCGTTGTAATTTCTTGATCCCACTCTTCCTTGCTTGAACTTTGCTTCCTATTTTCCTTCTTTGCCTTTCTTGATCCAATGTTGAAATGCTCCTAGAGTGTGATAGAGAGAGAATAAAGAGAGAGATCCAAAACTAATCTAACCAAAAGCCATGAACTGATCCTCATAAGCATTTTTATTAATGTGGCCTTTATTTTCTTCATTTTCCATTATTTTTCCTTTATTTTCCTTCTCACATGCAACCTGTGACCTTTCACCTTCCTTTTCTCCTAATTTCCATTATTTTGATAAATAAATTTCCAAAAATGTCATTTTGTCTTTCCAAAGCCTTTTTCATTTGTCAATTTCCTTAGCCATAATAAACCAAAGGAGTACCCACATTAGGATATTTTTCCAAAAATTTAGCTTGGAATAAGTGTCCCAAACGTGGTTATTATTTTTCCTTTATTAACTTTATTTACATGGAATTTTCACCAGGGTTGTTGATTAGGATCTAGATCAAGGGAAAAATTATCTCAAAATGAAAGTGCTCAGAATTGTACCAAACTAGAATCAAAGCGACCGTCTCGTTGCAAGGAATCTAACGCAACCCGTTTCGTTGAAAACTGAGTTCGGATGAGGAAGTTATGGTCTGCTGATCGCCGTTCAGAACAGAGAAATTAATATATATATATATATATATATATATATATATATATATATATATATATATAGCATAACAAGTACAGTTGATGACATGGCAGTCCAGTGAACATGCAGAGAATCTTCTTCAGTTTTTTAGTCCAATGAGATTGTGACAAGTGCCACTGCGGGATTCGCCAGTTTGGTTTGTGAAGGTAAAAATTGCCAAATGTCCTCCAAAGTTGAATGTAGGTTCATTCATTTTTATATGATAAAAATTATTTTTAATTATATTAAGGTTGGTTTATTATATATATATATATATATATATATATATATATATATATATTTCATATCTTATATGTTTTTTTTTTTTTTTAAATCCTATTTTATATATATATATATATATATATATATTAATTTCCAAATCTTAATATTATTAAAATTTCACATATTTTCATAAATCCCAAAGTTCGAATTTATTTTAATATGGGGGCATACATTAAACTTTGGGTTATTTTAAATGTGATGGCATATTCATTAAACGTTATGGTGGATTTGAATATACGTTGGCACATGGTATATTTAAATGGTGGTCTGTAGTCAAAGGTTGGTTTATTAAAAGGCATTGCAAAAACCAAACATTGGAATGCGTATAAAGTTTGGGTGTTGGTTTATTAAAAGGTGTTGCAAAAATAATGCATGAGACTCTCCACTCCCAACTTTTACTAACACACCACTCGCTTATTTCTTGAAAACAAAGGCATAGAAACTTTAATTAAAGGTTGTTGCGGATACCAACAGAGGAGCGGGAGGGGCCAACCTTCCTCCACATGAGACCACACTATGTGACTTTGGTTGAGCATTCAGTTAAATGTGGATTAGTGCACATTTAATGCATAGTGAAGCACAGTTAAATCCTTAATTAATATGCAATGAAGTTGGTGGATTTTTAGCATATTTTCCAATTTGGGCGAACTTGCCAAATTTGGTGGAGCTAACTAGCAATTTTCCAGATTTAGAGGCAGAATCTAGGGGAAACTTTAATAAGGTCTATCTTCGTCAATTTGTGACTAATGTTTGCTCATGGATAGTCATTCTTAGCATATTGGCATGCTTTGAATCCATTGGAATAGGTTCCAGAGGCAATGGGGCTCACCTATAGGTGTTTTTGGCACGTTGAATAATTTTGAAGTCGAGGGCCACCAGGAAGGAAAGAAATACCCAAATCAGCTGGAGGTCAATTTCAATGAGTGAATAGTCAATTTTTGATGTATTTGATGCTTTGAACACAATGGTACATTTTATAGAGGCATTGGAGCACATCTGAAAGTGATTTTTTCACTTTGGAGATTAAACAAGCCCATGGCCACCGGGGATGGAGGTAAAGCCTAGAGGAGTTGTGAACCAAATTCAGTGATTCAATAGTCATTTTTGGGGTATTTGAGTGTTCTGAAGCCAATGGTATAGTCAAATAATCCATTGGATCAATACTTGTGCTTTTAATCAGACTTTTTACTCATAATCCCAAGAGGGCCCAGCTAGTTAAAGCAGATCCATGGAGATGTAGCCCAGGAGGGGGTGAACTCCATCATCATCCATTGTGTTATGTGATTTCTGTGAATTATTTTACTGCATTTCATTTATTATTTATGAGTTTTAAAAATCTAATTAACTCATAATTACCTCATCAAAGACACATGAAACTTGATAATATAACCCGTTCACAAATGGTTAAATGAGACAATCCTTAAACACATTTTTATTACTGATGAGGGAGCTTGCATAGCAATAAAAAAATTTCACATATTCAGATTAGCTATTACACAGGACTCAGGCCACTACCCAAAACTTCATGAAAACTTCAAAAATGATAAATAACATGAGATCAAAGATACTAATGTAAACTTTGATACAACTACTTGATCTGAACCCTACTATCCATGAAAGACATTTCGTAAAACATGTCACAAATATGTGATCTACATGTATTAACAATAGATATGAGTGTAAGGGTCTCATACTTATCTAATATTTGTAAGGAAGCATTTTTGCCTTATCACAATAACTGCATTATCATCTATTAGGACATATATACTTTGTACATTCATTTTCTAATAAAAACGTGATGAGAACCATGCACCAAGTCTGTCATGAAACATAATCATAACCAACATATAACCAATAGAAATAACAAGGATAGAACAACCATAAAATACACATATAAGCCAATACATTTACACATAAAGTACCAAGCAGAAGAAGCTCTTATTAATGACTGAAAAATCCAACCAGGTTTGGGACTTCTGTAGGGTACCACTTTTGATACTTATTACCATCATATAACCTTTATTTTTGCCTTAATTTTTCATCAATATTCCTTATAATTCATCCATATTTGCTTCAAATTCATCATATTAGGTACATATGTCAATTACTTTTCATGATTTGAACTTTGGAAAAGTTTGACATTAAAATGAAATTTTTAGGCGGAATCAGAAAAGCTCGTAATGGCTCATTTAAAGTCATGTTTGCAGGACACCTGGGCACAAATGGAAGATATATTTGGAAACTGTAGGAACCAAGGATGAATTAATACCTATTGGATCACTCCAAATCAGTTAAAATAGGACTGGTCAACACTGATCAAACTTGACTAGTCATCCAAGAAATCCCTTGGTTTAGGGGCAGAATTAAGATTTTTGGGATTTTTCCATATTTTTTCCAACATAAAGGATGAGTTCAGCCTATGATATGTAATAGGAATCTTTTTAGGTGGTTACAACAAATATAGTAATTCTTGTTATACTTTTAATCTATTTAAGCAAGGCACTTTGTGACTATTATTTCTGAATACAAGTTGAGGCATGCCTTCTTATTTCTTTTGCATACATTTTTGTGTGATGTGAATGGATATTTGTTGTAACTGGTTGTCTTAAGGTGTAACAGGCAAAGGTGGAGGCCCCCCATGCTGATCTAAGTACAATATTGTTGATTTATATGCGTAGATGTAAATATATGTTATCTTCTTAATTATGTTTGTTAAGATTGTATTCCCTGTTTTAATCATTTGTGAATATTTCTTGTATAAAATCACTTGCATTCCATGGCCATTTAGATAGTGAAAATGATATTTTTTGAATGATTAGTTTCAATAAAGAAGGAAAAACCAGATATCTAAGTTAGAGCCTCTTCTTTGTTAACTAGATTGAATTGAAATCAATGTTCACTTTTTCACATGCTTTCCTAGATTAGATTTATATGCTTTATTTCTATGCTTTGGTAATTTAGATAAGTGAAAATGGTTTTGTTGAATGATTAGAAGCAACAAGGAAGGACAACCAGGACCACTAAGACAAGATCCTCTTCCTTGTTATCTAAAGTTGAATGATATCATTTGTCACTTTTTCATATGCTTTCATAGATCAGATTTACATGCTTTCTTTATATGCTTTCCTAGAATAGTCTTTCTTTCTTTAATAGAAATAACTTTGATAAAGCCTAATTTGATGAGTTTGATGAGACACTCTCATCATAACTGTGTTTTATAAAAGGTCTTTATAAGTTTAGATTTCAACAAATTATGCTTGTAGCTTTCCATTTTCAGATTGTAGCATGCATTTTTGAGTATCTGAGCAATTTCTTTCTAAACTAGCTAGATCTAAGATCCATATACTTTGGTGTGTTTCTAAGTTTACCAACCCATATTGATATTAAAATACATGCTCTAGTTTATCCCAATAAATTAGACTTACAACTTCAACGAACCACCCGACCATAGATTGGTTGAACGAAATATATATTTCAGCCAATCACCCATATTCCAAGCATGAATGTGGGACTAACAACAAAACCTACCAGGTCTTCCTCAGGATTTTTTGTAATCCCCACTGGATTACTAGGCTTGAACCCTCATCAATACAATTGTGCTTTACCTCAATCCTCACCATATCACTAGGCCCTAAAAAAGCACAGACGCGTCTGAATCTCTCCACCTAAACCATGAGGATTTTTCCTCTCTCAAGCTATCAAATTTACCGTGTATCCCATTGTTGACGAGAAAATTTTTCCGGCCAACAGCAAGGGGATCTCCCCAGTAAAAAGTCCCAAATAGACTCTAAACCGTTTGGAATGGGGACCCCGTCCGGGGTGTGGGTCCGGCTACCATTTAATCCTCCTTTCCTTGGGTCTTGGTAGTGCTTTAGAAACCTGTGGACACATGCTTATTCGGACGGTACAAGATACATGATTGATTATTTAAATTAAGATATAACAGTATGCGTAGCGAGCTGAATAATGAAGCATGAGGCCAAAAGGAGATACTGTCAACAGCATATCATTAGGGTCATGCTTGTAAGTTGTTCTAACCACAGAAGAAATAATTCTTTATGGCAAAACACCCTTCACTTCCTTAAATGGTTTTGGGGAAAATATAAATGTCAGTAAACAAAGTTATTAACATTCATTGAGGAAGCAAAATAAACTTAGCACCATTAACACACATTTATAAAACTGTAATGCATCAATGACGTAATTAGAATCACAGTTTCATTAATCAAAAGATATTAGAAACTGAAAACAAAATACTCATAGTGCTCACGCATCAAACCACATCAGATCCAAAAGGAATTTAACAAGTATCTGTATTCATATTCAACAGTGTGTAGTCCTTCTATACAATGCTTTCTAACTCTGAGTCCCAAAAAAAATATCCTTACAATCTTCCCGAAGGAAGTTTTTATAGACCAAAACTTTCCCTTTGGGCTTACTGACTTTTTGCCTCCCCAAATGTTGGGCTGCCCTGCGACCTGAACGAAGACTGCGACCTGCCACCCAGTTGCAAAGTGTGACCTGCGACCTACTGCCAAGTGCGACCTGCGACCTACTGCCATATGATCATGGGAATGTGCATGTGATCGTGAGGTCAGGGGAATAAGCTTGTTGCTCTCTGAGAAAGTTCTGCCATGCACGATAATATGCAGTTATTGGGGAAATCAAGGGAACTTCTTCCCTTAACCGATGTAGACACTCCAAGGCATTTGGGATTAGAGCTTCTCTTTTGAGTGTGACTTGGTTGGCTAAAGAGGCCAGTTTAGTGTAGATCCAAATTGGTGTAACAATGAATTTACCCAAGTTCTCCTGCGATGCTGCAAGATCAGGAGTGGAAGCGGCCTGTCTAATAGGTTGCAGAAATGTATGAATCTCCTGATCCACCTGCCCCCATGTCTTTTCCTCATCCAATGTACCCAGCGATGGAATGTGGTGTAGGGTGTGCATTGAGTCGATGCCACTGATCAAATGCTCGTATGCAGCCATTACTTTTTCTAGGTCCTTGGATAGCTTATCCTTGGACTGCATTTTAATCTGAATCTGGACCTTGGCATCTTGGGTATGGATCCAGTCTTTCTTCGGCAAGCTCTCCGGAGCCTGGGGGTACTTACCTGTCCATTCTATCATTCTGTCCAGAGCGACGGAGGCCTCCTTTAGTTGCTCACTCCTCTGCTTAGTCTCTGCTTGGGTTCTCAGTAGGGGGGCAACTGTTTGTTTTATAGTGAACATTTCCCCGTAGACCTGCCTCATGGTGACCTCCAATACATCTAGCGCTCTTCGAACGGTGAGAGGTACTTTGTTAAAAGGAGCGATTTTGTCTTGGAGTTGTTGGATCTCCTCCTTTAACGCTGTCTTTTCTGGCTCTGCCTTTGCCTCTCTTTGCTCCGATTCTTGTAACTTATTTTGTAGAGAGAGTGATGCGGGGGGATTAGACCCAAGACAATATTTTATATATAGATAGACATAGGGGGTCTTATATTTTACTTGTTCATGTAATTATTGAATAAATTGAGTGATTTTAGTTAAATATGGGGAGAATTGTAACTGCCCTCGAATGATTAGAGGACAGGAGAAGTTAGTTAGTTGGAGTGTGAAGAGTCAGTTTAGTTATCTAGGAGTTAGGCTAAAATTAGGATTTGAGGAGTTTGTCGAATCATTGTAGGAAGCTGAATCGATTGATTCCCTATTTGTCTAAAAATAAACGTCTGTGGCAGAGTCCTGCAGACCTGCATTGAGCTGCATAGAGTTAGTGAGTAGGAGAGACAGAGTAGGATGATAGGAGGCTGGAAGATTGAAGATCTGGCCTGTGTAAAGGATTTTTGTAAGTAACCTCATGCATATGTTATGGAAGAATTGGTTTCAGTACGATCTGTGCATTTGTTGATTTAAGTCGGTGTGAATATATGTGTGTTCTTGATAATTGACTTCCTGTGGCAATATGAAACCCTGTGATTGGGTTATGTGTATATAGGCTATTTGAATTCTCTGTGGAACACGAGTTAACTATTCGGAACTTATGAGCAGTGTAAGCTCTGTGTAAATGGGGTTAATTATGATTCTGCATAGGGTTGAAATAAATTGATGTTAACTGAAAGTCGTTTATTATGCTTGGGCCATACTTGTAGAAGCCATTAGAGGGATTATTATTTGGTTTAAAGGTTGTGTGTTAGGCTTTGAATTGCATGAGCAACTGCATAAAAATGTGTGAATACACTCCGTGACGGAGGATTTAAGCAATCGATGTAATGTCGACATTGTGATTTTGGGTCGAAGATTTGTAACTCTCCTTGAAAGACTGTGTAATAGAGGTTCTGCTGCAAGGAACAAAATGGTGAAGACTCGGGACTCAAAGCCCTCATGGCCTTTCCCTGGAACAGAAGTCAATTCATAAACTGTGAACTGAATTCCAGAGAAGCAGTCGAATTATAAAGGAACGGAGCTGTGGAAATGAATGCATGCGAGTTAATAGAACAAGGAAAAGGCGAAACTTTGAATTGGAAGTGGAACCAAGAGATGAACAGTGAAACCGGAAGGCGAAGACTAGTGGTTTTTGTGCAAGTTAAAAGGTGGTAAGTGGAATTGAGGAATTTAACGCGATATCACAAACCCAACGACGCGTGTCCATAGGTGGTTTCTAAAAACCACTTACATCACGTGAAATTTGAGAGATAGCCTTCGCGTACTTTCATAGCGTGATATTCGTTTGTGATCGTCGAATCATCGAAGTTGACTCGACGTTGTCTCAATCGTCAGATGTGAACGAGAGGTTAACAACTGGGCCCCAGTTCATCGCGCAAAGTTTGAGGTTTAAAACCCGTGCATTTAATCTACGCGATATGTTGATTGTTGTCGGATCAGTTGGATGGGGCGCGACAAGATTGCGACCGTCAAATGAAAATGGTATGTATGCTGTGGATCCAATATTGTTTTATTATTGGCGGTTGATTTGTAATCAAGTTGGGGCTATGTAAGAACGAATGGATATATGTGGTGTGTGAATAATGCGCAAAGGTTCATACGATAATGTTGATTTATATCTGAATGCCTTGGTATTAAATCAACTAATCCAAACTTAGGAGAGGTGGTATATTACGGGGTTTAGTTGAACTAAAGTCAAGTTTGTAAGGTCGAATGTACAAGGTTGGTTAGTGAACGCCGTGGAAGCGTGAAATAATATCACCAATTTATATATGTATCTTAAGGAAATGTGAATCCGAATAATATTTGGATTAATAAAAGTATGTTGACCATTATATTGGATATATAATGCGTGGAGTGAAAGGTTGAGTTCACTTTAATAAGAAGGGCTTATAATAGAGTTATTTGAGTTTTGCATTGGCTCACCTTTTATGAAGTAGGTTTTTCTATGGTTTGTAACCACAGAATTATTAGAAAAAGAGGGCTTCCGCTTAGGTAAGAGATTGTATGGCTTCATGAATCATAATGAATGATTTTCCGCAATCAAAAGAGTTTTCCAGATGGTGGATAAGGTTGGGCAGTGAATTTTGAATGCATTTTATACACAGCTTGAGATTGAAATATGAATAAACCGGGACTGTGGGTTTTATCCGCCATCATAGTGGTACTAGAGCTTGAATTGAAATAGCTCTTTGAAAGTTTATTTTGAAATGCATATGTACTGAAACAGTGATGAGAAGTTTGGATTTTAAATCTATTTAACAGAATTTGAAAATTTGATTGAGTATGCAGTGAAGATCCCCAGATGTGCAGAATCTGGAGTTGAAGACAAAGAGTCTTGAAGATTGCAGTAGATAGAGATGCAGTGCAAGTGAAAGAAGAAACAAGATCATTAAGGGATCTTGGGAGGTGAGTTGATGAGCCTATTTGAACTCTGGTTTGAAGGTATTGTTTGTAGAATGCAGAGTGCAAGCAATTGAGGAAGGAATCTCAACAAGAAGCAGATCACAAGCTTTGAGAGCAGTGATAGAAGAGTCCATCAAGGGATTCTGAGGTGAAGAAGAAAGTGTGGCAGAACCTGGAAGATTCCCAACTGAGGTTGGATGAAATAAGAACAGATGTGTTCTTGAGAGAAGTTGCAGAGTGAAGCCTAGAGAGAACAGAAGAGAGTGCTTAGACGGTTCCAGTAGAAGGGGACCAGTACTTGCCAAAAGCCGGATCCGAAGGAAAGGATTGGTGAGGTAAGTTGCAGCAAGAGAGCTTGTTGTTGCAGAGGCTTGGTGCAGCTTGTGAGTGAAGAACTCATGGAGGATAAAATGGCTACTGATAGCCACAACAGAGATTGTAGAGGTTCTGAGAGAGGCCACAACAGAAGAGTGAGGGAAGATGCCAAAGAAAATGGCATGAGGAAGAGACTCACTGATGAAGAATATTGGAAAGAGATAGCTGAGATCAGTAAGCAACTTTATGAACTGGAGAGGATGATAGAGGAAAACTAGAGAGTTGGTTGGCTCATGAAGAAGAAGATAAAGTGGCAGAGGCCACAAAGGAAGAAAGAGCAAATGAAAAATGCTCAGCTAAAGGAGGAAATATGTTAGCCTATTTCATAAAGGAAATTATAAATCCAAAAATACATAAATTAAAGTTAGGATAAATATATTTATTAAATTATAATATTTAATAAATATTAGAGATACTTAGAAATAGTATTTTGTTAGTAAAAATAGGACTCTAGAATTGAGTCATTTCCTAGGCTCTAAAATAGGAATTAAGTTAGTGGGATGGTCAGAAGGTCATTTATTGTAAATGGAAACTTGTTGATTTTCCAAGTGATCCATAACTAGATTAAGTTAGAACATAGAGCTCGACTGTTTCCTAATTTCATAGTGTAATGTGAGGGTAATGTGAGAGTGAGAGTTTACGTTTGTAAACTCCTGTAATTTGCTATGTAATCTCTTTTCATGATCAATAAAGTATGTGTCTGAGCACACTTCTGCATCTACATGTGGTATCAAAGCCATGGTAATGCTGTAAGGAGGAGATTCCAGCTCTACCAGTGCGTGGAAAACTCAATTCCGTTGAATTGATCAGCAAAGATTGAGGTGACTGTATTTGTAAGACTGTTGTTGCAATAAACAAAAAAAAGGGGAGAACGCTATTGACATAGCGCATCTACACAATACTTAGGATGATTGAGTATCTGGAGAAGGACTTGAAGATTGAAGCTTCGAGTGGGACCAAGGGGTCCAAGAACCTTACATCTGACATATTTTGTATGTTTTCAGGAAGAACATGTGGGAAAGAACAAACTGCTGATGTTGTCAGTAAGGAAGAAAATGGAGCAGCTAGATTTTTTGAGAATGTCATGCACAGTTGGAGAAAGGATCTGCTTTCCAACATATTGGAAGCAGAGGAGATTTAAATTGTGATGATGGCTAGAAGCTGGAAGTTGGACAACTTGAAGAAGAGGCTAAAGAGAAGACCATTGAAGAATCTCTGAGATGTATAGAAGACTTGGGACAACAAGAAGATTTGATGATCAATTCATCAAATGAGATCGTGGGGTCTTATGTTCTTAAAACTGACAAGTTGTGTATGAATGCAGGTATTGATGGGGATAGTTCATGTGATAAAATTGTGATGAATGAAGCTGAATGTTTCCAAGTAAAGTATGATGAGTATATTTCAGATGAAGATCAGATTGAATTATTGCAGCAGAAGGAATTCATAAATTCCTTGTTTTATGAAAGAGATTATTTCAATTAGGTTGTGTTTAATGATGATAAATTTGTTTTTAATGCTGATAATGACAAATTTCTTTTATTAAATGGCCAAATGAAGGATGATGGACAGATAACCGAAGTTATTTCAGGGATGGAAGATCAGAATTCTATTCTGATGAAGGCTGAAGAGATAGTGACAGCAGGAAACTGGACTTGTGAAGATTGTGAAAATGTTTCCTTAGATGAGATGCCAGGATTGTGGCATGAGCGGAGGATAGAAACACAGAGAAAAGGTGTTCAGATTGTAAGGGCAGAGATGACTGAGAATGAGAAAGTTCATTTTTATGAACTAGAGCAGAGAAACATATTTGAAGAGGATGATGCAGAGGAGAGACTAACTGAAATTCTCAAGGATTGTTTGAAGGATTGGAATCAGCATACTGATGTGCTGATTAATGAGAAAAGAAATTTGGGACAGCATAATGAAGTGCTGGCAGAGGAGAGCAAGGCATTGAGTCCTTATGAATTTTGTTTTAACAACTGTTTTGTGAATGCAGATCCTGTTGATGCTGAAGATAAATTGACACCATTGGGCAGTCAATTAAAGGGAGAAAAGAATTTTGTGGGAGATTTTAATCCACGGAATGGATAATTTAAGTTGCTGGAGATATTGTTGAATTTGCAGGATTCTGTGCAAAAGAGGGAACCTCAATTTCAGAATTGGGGATTTTAGAATGTCAAGACACAATGGAATGAAGATAGTGAAGAAATTCTGAGTCTTGAGAGAGACTTAGAGCTGTTGAAGAAAAAATTGGTGACTGGATCATCAATTGAACCCATTGGGTCTTGTGATTTAAAAATTAACAAATTGGTTGTGTTGACAGGTATGGCAGAAAATAATCCATCTTTTGGAGTTGTTTTGAAGGATGATGAATTGTGGCAGAAGGGGGAAGGTGAGGTTGTCATGCCTCCTGTAAAGGAACTTGTTATTTCTGCAAATGACAAGAAGGAAGATTTGGCTTGTCTGATGGGCCAAGAGAATCTTGTGGGATAGATTTTTGAAACTGCTACAGCAATGGAAGATCAGAGTTTTACTCTGATAGAAGATGAAAATGCAATACTTGAAGAACTTGATTTGATTGACAAAATTGAAGTGCCGCCAGAAGAGGAGGAAGAGGCACAAAGGATTTATAATTTTGATGTTTGTTTTATGACTGCAAATACTGAAAGAAGAACTAATGGATGTTTAGTCCAGGAGAAAAAGAGAGATGTTGATAGTGACTAGAAATTTAAATACTAGTCCAAGAGATTGCTGAAGTTAGGGGCTGAAGAATTTGTCATGTATGACAATCAGGAAGAGTTTTACTATTGCAAAGAGCAAGAGGGTATGGATGATTGGGTGGCAGCTAGGACAGCAGTACGAATTGAAGAAATAAGAACTCAGCAAGCAAAAGCAGAAGTAGAAGTTCAGAAATCAAGATGGAGCAATATCCAGCAGTCAGAAGACATATTGGATGAAGAAATTGCATTAATAAAAATACTGATGGTGAGAGTGTCTCAGAAGAAGACAGCAGCACGAAAACAAAGAAGAAGCAGCAGCAAAAATACAGAGAGAGAATATAAAGGTGCAGCAAGTGGAAAGATGCAGCATAAAGTATGGAAGCCTGGAGGAGTGCAAAAGAAGAATGTTGCAGCAGATGATCATCTGCAGAACAAAGTGTGGGATCCAGGTAGAAAAAGATGAAAGCACATGATCAGGAGATCATGAACCATTTTAACCTGGGGAGTCTGATGCAGGGGCATTAGGCCCAAGATAATATTTTGTAAATAGATAGATATAGGGGGTCTTATATTTTACTTGCTCATGTAATTATTGAATAAATTGAGTGATTTTAGTTAAATCTGGGGAGAACTGTAACTGCCCTTGAATTATTAGAGGACAGGAGAGGTTGGTTAGTTGGAGTGTGAAGATTCAGTTTAGTTATCTAGGAGTTAGGCTAAAATTAGGATTTTAGGAGTTTGTCGAATCATTGTAGGAAGCTGAATCGATTGATTCCCTCTTTGTAAAAAAATAAACCTCTGTAGCAGAGTCCTGCAGACCTGCATCGAGCTGTATAGAGTTAGTGAGCAGGAGAGATAGAGTAGGATGATAGGAGGCTGGAAAATTGAATATATGGCCTATGTAAAGAGTTTTGTAAGTAACCTCATGTATATGTTATGGAAGAATTGGTTTCAGTACAATCTGTGCATTTGTTGATTTAAGTCGGTGTGAATATATGTGTGTGTTCTTGATAATTGACTTCCTGTGGCAATATGAAACCCTATGATTGGGTTATGTGTATATAGGTTGTTTGAATTCTCTGTGGAACACGAGTTAACTATTCGGAACTTATGAGCAGTGTAAGCTCTGTGTAAATGGGGTTAATTGTGATTCTGCATAGGGTTGAAATAAATTGATGTTAACTGAAAGAAATTTATTATGCTTGGGACATACCTGTAGAAGCCAATAGAGGGATTATTATTTGGTTTAAAGGCTGTGTGTTAGGCTTTGAATTGCATGAGAAACTGCATAAAAATGTGTGAATACACTCCGTGAGGGAGGATTTAAGCAATCGATGTAATGTCGACATCGTGATTTTGGGTCGAAGATTTGTAACTCTCCTTGAAGGACTGTGTAATAGAGGTTATGTTGCAAAGAACAGAATGGTGAAGACTCGGGACTCGAAGCACTCATGGCCTTTCCATGGAATAGAATTCGATTCATAAAATGTGAACCGACATCCAGAGAAGCAGTCGAATTATAAAGGAACGGAGCTGCAGAAACGAATGCGTGTGAGTTAATAGAACATGGAAAAGGTGGAACCTTGAATCGGAAGTGGAACCAAGAGATGAGCAGTGAAACCGGAAGGCGAAGACCAGCAGTTTTCACGCAAGTTAAAGGGTGGTAAGTGGAATTGAGGAATTTAACGCGATATCACAAACCCAACGACGTGACTCCATAGGTGGTTTCTAAAAACAACTTACATCGCGTGAAATTTGAGAGATAGCCTCCGCGTACTTTCATAGCGCGATATCCCTTTGTGATCGTCGGATCACCAAAGTTGACCCGACGTTGCCTCGACCGTCAGATGTGAACAGGAGGTTAACAACTGGGCCCTAGTTCATCGCACAAAGTTTGAGGTTTAAAACCCATGCATTTAATTAACGCGATATTCGTTGATTGCCGTCGGATCAGTTGGATGGGGTGCAATGAGATTGCGACCGTCGGATGAAAATGGTATGTATGTTGTGGGTCCAATATTTTTTTATTGTTGGCGGTTGATTTGTAATCAAGTCGGGGCTGTGTAAGAATGAATGTATATATGTGGTGTGTGAATAATGCGCGAAGGTTCATACGATATTGTTGATTTATATCCGAATGCCTTGGTATTAAATCAACTAATCCAAACTTAGTAGAGGTGGTATATTACGAGGTTTAGTTGAACTAAAGTCAAGTTTGTAAGGTCAAATGTACAAGGTTGGTTAGTGAACGTTGTGGAAGCGTGAAATAATATGGCGAATATATAAATGTATCTTAAGGAAATGTGAATCCGAATAATATTCGGATTAATAAAAGTATTTTGACCATTATATTGGATATATAATGCGTGGAGTGAAAGGTTGAGCTCACTTTAATAAAGAGGGCTTATAATAGAGTTATTTGAGTTTTGCATTGGCTCACCTTTTATGAAGTAGGTTCTTCTATGGTTTGTAACCATAGAATTATTAGAAAAAGAGGGCTTCCGCTTAGGTAAGAGATTGTATGGCTTCATGAATCATAATGAATGATTTTCCACAATCAAAAGAGTTTGCCAGATGGTGGATAAGGTTGGGCAGTGAATTTTGAATGCATTTTATACACAGCTTGAGATTGAAATATGAATAAACAAGGATTGTGGGTTTTATCCACCATCAGAGAGGATCTCTCTACACATTCGGTTTACATTTTCCTCCATGGCTGCGGTGAAAGCAGTGTCGGCCGATGCTATCATCACCGGGTTAGTCCTAGTATCCAACACTATATCTTTCTCCGTTGCGGCTGTGGATGGGGCAGAAGGGTTTCGTGCCAGACATCTCCTTTTCTCATGTCGGATCTTGAAGGAGAAATGATCATATGTGAGCCTTATAAGGTTCAAAACTTCTTCCTCTTGCCCTTTGTAAGAGCTCGACTCGAAGAGTGCAGAACGTGTATTGACTACAGGCACTTCAACGGGTTGTAGCTCAGTCTGTGATTCTGTAATTGGGGGGGATGTCTCGATGTTCTTTAATATTTGATCCTCCTCTTCTTTTCTTTTCCTTTCTTCCTCTTCTTTCTGAAGCCGCTATGCTTCTGCCTTTTCCTATTCTACTTTCTGCTTGCGCACTCCTTCTGCCGCTGCTTCCTGTTCTGCCTTCTGCTTGCATTCAGCCTCTCCCACTGCTTCCTGTTCTACTTTCCGCTTGCATTCTGCTTCTTTCGCTGCTTCCTGTTCCTCTTTCTTCTTGCGTTCAGCCTCCACTTGATCTAGTTCTCTTTTGAGCTTTCATTTTGCCTCAGCCTCTGCCTCCTGCTCTTCCTTTCTTTTTCGGGCTTCTTTTGCCTGCTTCTTCTTTTGCTCTGCCTTTAGGTTCCTTTTACGCTTTTCTTCATCCTCTTTTGTCTTCTTTTCAGTTTTGTGCTGAGCTTTGGCCTCTTGCTATTGCTTTTGGGCAGTAGTGTTGTGGCATGTGCTGGTTCGAGGCTTCTTGGCCTGAGAATAAGAAGCACCTCCTAATTCATAGATTCTTTCCTCCAACATGTGATCATCTGGATCTTCCTGATTGGACCACGCCCTGGGGGCAAGTTTCCTATCCGTGTTATACCAGTTTCTTTTCTCATCCTCATATGGGCACTCAGTGTGTTGGTAGCTCCATTTGAATTAGCCCGCTTACAGTGATTAGGGACTATCCTCTCTGGGTCATATGTCCGGTGATCCAACAGCCCTAGGTGAAAACTTCTCATTTCTTCTGCCTCTGCCTCTACCTCTCTGAAATCCTTGACCGTGTAGGCACCGATGGTAAGAGGCAGTGTATGCCATGGCTTCTTCTTACCTTTAGTTAGGACTTTTGAGAAGCCGAAAGTCATCTGGAAACAAACCTCCTGAAGGAGCATTTTATCCGTAACATACCGGGGCATAACGTTGGGAGTCTTGAATGAACCAAAGACTCGAATAAAGGTATATTTAGTGAGTGGGAACCAATGTGCCACCTTGACTACCATCTCCATGGCTCGCCAAGACATGCATGGAGTGTCTTGGCCGAACAATTTCCTGTAGAGTGTCGGGATGAAGATTTGCGAGATTGGCTCTATGTCTTGCTTATACCGGGAGTCCCAAAATACTTTTGTCTCTAAGTGGATTGGGCGTGCCTGCTCTAGATCCCAGTTGTGGTCCCATCCCTCAGAGTGGCACCGGGAACAAAAAACATCCAACAATTAGAAAGCCATGTAAAATTCAGAGGAATATCCCTCCTCTGGTGCTAGTGCCGAGGATATGTTTGTCTGGAGAGACACCATTAGCATGCTGGCCCAGTTGAACTGAGTGTCGTGCACAGTGACATACTCCATCAAGGATACCCACGTGCCACTGAAAGTGGTGGCATCGGGACGACCGTATATCTTGAAAAGCATAGTGGCCACCAGCTTATATACCTTCCTAAGACTTGCCACTAGATATTCCTGATCCTTCTTGGCTTTGAACTTTTCGGGCTCCTCCCACCATTTTTTCAGGGTATCTGTTATGGCGACTGCATGGGTGGTGGCCCATTCTTCTGTGAAGACCTACTCTCGTTCAGGCAGTGCATAGTAAAACTGAGCGTCCGAGCCCTTGAGAGTCGCAAATGCTTTGCCTTCATAGTCCCGAATTACCCACTTTTTGGGGTCAATGTTTTGTATAATCCACTCAATGACCTCTGCGCATGGGAATATAGCAGGGTGGGCACCTGCATGGTGGAGCCTCGACCTTTTAACTTGTATATATGCTTGTCGGTCGGGGAGGTCTTCTGGGAATTTCGGCTGAGCAAATTCCTGGTACACTTGATACCAACGCATGTTGTCCCCCTTAGCAAATGTACACGAGGTGTCCCTGTAGATCGGGGGTGGGGACATTGGTATGTCCATTTCTATGTCTTCTATTTCTGGGCTCTTGTTTTTTATGCGAGCCACCGAAGGTCCCATGTCACTGGAGTCTGAAGAGACGGGGACACACTCTAAGTCTGCTTCGATTTCACTTATCATGTTCATGAAAGAATCCCAAGATAAGAAAGATGCCATAATGATAAAAGCTTAGGCATAGTTTATTAACTTTTCTCCATTGAAGACATGGGAAGGGGCGAGTTAGCGACCTGCGACTGGGTCGTTATGTCGCGAGGGTCTCAAGTTTAAAACTTTTAGGAAGAAGCGACTTTGCGACCTTGCGACCTTGCGACCAGGTCACGAGGTCGTTGGGTCGCAAACTCTTGGCAGATTGAGGAGAGTGCGACTTGCGACCGGGTCGCGAGGTTGCAAGGGTCGCAAACAATCAAATTGGTGGGCGGTTGCGACCTGGCAATTCAGCGACTGGGGTTGCAGGGTCCCAGGGTCGCGAGTCGCGCTAGGGCTGGCCGGGGTTTTTTAGCACGTGACGCGGTCCACTACGCTATTGCGATGTTTTTTTTCCCTTTAAATTAAATTAAAGCAAGGCCAAGAGGGCTATCAAACAAAAGAGGGGAAGTAGTTTCAGGAAAGAAACACATATAACAAGGAGGCTGGATGAGTTGTGGTTCCAAGGTTATGCAAAGGGGAGAAGTGTCAGGGTGGTTAGGGAACCTCAAGTTATAAAGGGTTGAGATGAGGAAAGATAGATGGTTTTAAAGCCCTAGGTAGATGTAACAGGGAAACAAAGTAAAAAAGGAAACAACAGGAGGAAACGACAACTTACCCGGGAAAATCGCGCTCCAATGAGCCTGTCAGAGGCATTTTTTTCTCTCTGTCGCATGAACAAAATGCGACCTAGCAACCCTTCTATTTATAAAAGGGTCACACGTGCGAGCCATTAATGAGGTTGCTAGGTCACACTATTTCGAATTTTACAGGAGGTGCGACCTCGCGACCTTGCGACCTCGCGACCTGGGGGGTCGCAAGGTCGCGGGGTTGCGATTTTTCAAAATCCAAGAGATCTGCGACTTAGCGACTTAGTGACCCAAGGGGTTGTGGGGTCGCTAGGTCACAGATCTGGGAAAAAGAACCATTTTGTGACTCAGCGACTCTTAACCTTTCAGATTTTAAAATAGCTTTTTTGATGCTCAGGGGGCTCTAAAAAATTTTAAAGGGTGAATTTTGGAGGGTGTTGTAGAGGCTACAACAAATGGCGATTCACTGGTCGAGCCCAGAACCTATACTGATGATTTTCCTTGGTGGGGGGAGGAGGGGCCTTAGCAAGTTATTCCTTTCACCTTGAGGTCCCCACTACCTTGCCTTTCGCACCTTGCGAGGTTGCTTTGCCTTCTTGCCTGTTTAGGTGCTGGTTGACCGAGTTTCATTGCTTCTGGTTTACGGACCAAAAGGATTGGAGCACTTCAGGGATTCACAAGATTTGGTATGATTATTTCATCCTCATTGTGTTGCTCCGCTGCCTGCGAACCTCGCGGTCCCGGTGGAGTCACTGCCCAGGAGTCACAAACGTTGCTCCGCTGCCAGCGAGCCTGGTCAGTACCCTGGTGGAGTCGTCGCATCACCTCTCTACGCAGGGAGCCTTTCTCAATCCTTTACCCTTTATTGGTGTGCTATTGCACTTATTTTAAATGTGCCTGAGGCAATTATTTAGGTGTGCTCATGGCACTTATTTGAGAGAGGCAATTTTTCCTGGGCGGATGAGGGATCCCGACTTATTTTACTTGTAAGAGAGGTTGCTCCTGGTCTGTATGAGGACTTTGGGTTTTCCTGGATATCTTTACGTCGCCTGAAGTTAGCTCTGTTCCCTTCCGGTCTAGTTGCCACTTTAACCGATTTTCTTTTCACGAACACCCTTTCAAGCTTGCTAGGTGAGTCACCCGCACTTAGTAGCTCAAACTAGGTCATGTATCACCTTTGGGTGTCAATCACAGGCAAGCTCCTGCCATATTTGTGATCTTCGGAAAGACTTATCATCAGCAAAGATCTTGGTGCAGTGTGCCAATTGCGTGACTTCTACAATTCCTTCCACCTTATTGAAGGACGCCTACAAAACAAAGACTAAAACATAAAACAATAAAATATGGTACAGGGGTGGGACAACCCTCCGAGGGCTATTAGGTGAAATAATGCTTGAGGTCATGCTCGTTTACCGGAAGGACGTCTATTCTTCCCTCTAGAGTTTGCAGTCTAAAGGTGTGGATACCTAGCTTCTCCTTAATCTGGAATGGACCTATCCAAAGAGCTTGAAATTTGGAATGTTTCCATTTCTCTTCGTGATATTTATCCCATTTAAGAATAGGGTCCCCTACTTCGAAAATTTTACTCCCGGCGGATTTTTTATCAAAACATCTCTTAATCCGGTTTTGGTGGGTGGCGAAATTTTCCTGGGTTTTTTGCCTATCCTCCTCCAGTCTTAGTAATGTGTCGATTCGAGCCTATAAAGTGGGGCATGGGGTGCCATGGATTTCTTGGGACAGTTGGAGGGCAGGGAGAGATAGGTGGGGAGGAAGGACGGCCTCTTTTCCATATACCAGAAAATATGGGGAGGTGCCGAGGGAGGATTTGGGTGTGACTCGGTCGGCCCAAAGGGTGTTATGGAGAGAATTATACCAGTTTCGTTGGTGGGAAAACATAGTCTTTTTGATGATGCGGATAAGGTTTTTGTTAGACGACTCAGCTAACCCGTTTCCTTGGGGGTAATAATTTGCAGAGTGTTTAAGTACAATCCCATTTTCCAAAGCAAAATCATACAACTTGAAAGATGAAAAATAAGTTGCATTGTCAAAAACAAGTGAAGTTGGAATGCCAAACCTGGTTATGATAGAATGAGTGACCAACTCTATTACCTCTTGATCGTTGATTTGGCGTAATGGTATCGCTTCAACCCACCTGGTGAAATAGTCGGTAGCGATGAGGATGTATCGATGTTGCTTGGAGGAGTGCGGTAAGATTTCTCCAATCACGTCCAACCCCCACTGTTGAAAAAGTTCCTCTACTGCCATTAACTGTAATGGAGTGGCTGGTCGTGCTTCCCGATTGGAAAACTTCTGACATTGGGTACACTTCTGGACATATGCGTGAGCATCCTTGAAGAGGGTTGGCCAATAGTAGCCTGTGCGCATTATTTTGTGAGCAGTGGTATCACCTGCAAAATGTCCTCCGGCTAGTCCATCGTGTAGTTATGTGTTAGTATCCCGTGTTTTGACAGTTTGGCAAATCAAAAGACAAGGAAACATCAGAACCAATCTTTAGAGTTCCAGGATCTAGTCCTCCTGTTCTCAGAGAGGGATCTCTCAAATATTTGTTGGCAAAGGTTTATCTTGTTTGCTTTGGTTATGGATTTTAGACTAGTTATTACGTGCAGATTTTTGTTTGGTTGGGTTGAGTTGACATAGCAGAATATGAAAGGTCTAGGAAAGATAGACAGAAAGAGGAAATATCCGGTTCATTGGGCAATGGAGTCAAAATAGGGTCATAGCAAACTTTTCAAGGGATATGGGATATCAAAAGGCAAATCTAACTTGGCCACAGGATCCTTTGTTTTGGAATGAGATGGACATTAATGATTTGGAAAAAGAGATTTAATTCTCAACAAAGGGAACTTGAAAAAACATGACTTAACGATAAAGAGATATTTGATAGACAAGGCTAACCATAAATTCTACAAACATTCTTTAAGCAAATAATGATTTCAAGACAACTTTTAAAATGAAATCTAAGATTCGGGGAACACCCTATTTCCTCAAAGATTTTATTTTAAAGGATTTAGAAAACATAAAAGATTCACTGATAGTTGCATTCATAGAAGAGGGAACACCTAAATAACATCTGTGTTTGCAACTATAAAGACCTTTAAAACAATTGTTTAAGCAGGGGCAAAGGGTAAGATCAAAACCGACCTCTTTGGTTAACTTAAGACAATGGTACTTCAAAGGGAGACTTCGATAACAGCTTTCAAGTGATAGTAGACAAGCAGGGAAAACCATAAATCATGCTAAAACCAACTGTTTGAGCTATCAAGGAAATAAACGAGAATGAAGACTAAAGAGAAGTTTTAAAACCTCTAAAATACTTCAGCAGAAGAAAACATAAAACAGTGAAGGGTGAACAGGTCTAAGGTGCTTCCAGGAGTCATTTCTTAGCCTAAAACTTTCATCCTACTGTAGTAAGAAATTATGGAACATAATGAAAACAAGGAAAAGACATTTAACAGTTCAGAGCACTTCACCAACAGCCAAGCTCATGGATCAAATGATAGAGCCTTCTCAGGAACAGACATGCAACGGCATCATCAAGACATCCAAGACTCCAACTTATCTTCAACTTCAACAGACTTATATATTTATTTCAGAGAGTTTCGATATTACAACTTGTGATCAAACAACAACCAACAACCCCCTCTCATCTCATGCAGAAGTATTTATAGGAAGAATTCGATGGAGAAGTGTACAGGTGTATCACTGTATTAATGTTTTACAATAAATATCAAAGCTCGGTGGGAGCTTTATTTGACTTTGAGGCTCTGTACGCTGTGTGGAGTGACTTCTGCAGATATTTTTGCATTTATTATTTTATGTGTATAATCTCCTTGGTTGCGATTTAGTAGGTGAAAATCGATTTTTCTTCAATGTTCGGCCCCTGTTTGGATGCTTTGAGGAAACAGGTGGCTCCCGTGGTAGCTGAGGAATCAATTTGCCTCAAATGCAGCGTTGGAAGTCTTTTCCGTCATCAAACATTTATGATTTTCTTTTAAACTGTGTTTTAGATTGGGGATTAGGCTTTTGATGACGGTCTTAGCCGTAATCCCCAAAAAACCGTCTTCAATCTTTATCTGCTGTGCTCTGTCTTCAAACTGATACTCTTTAACTATTTTTGAATTAAAACAGTGTCTTGTTGATGTGCAGGCCGCACTGGGCTTTTAAAGGCATCAATGTCCATGAAGCATTGAGAAAACAATGAAGCGAAACCCCGCAGATGGTTCTCTTTAATAACTCGAAGGCGTAGGAAACGTCTTTCCCAAGCCTCGGCTTTCTTTCATTAAACAATGGAAAACCATTAGAACGCCTGCAAAACACAAAAATAGTTAAGAAATCCTGCGGAAATAGGTTAAACTGCTTCAGATGGCGGGGAAGGAGCGAAGCCGTCGGATGAAGGCATCCAACGGTGGAGATCTGCGCAAAAAGGAAAAGGAGAGCGGGGAGAGGAAAACAGGCGGGGTGGCTTTGGACCGTCTGATCTGGACACGTGGACGGTCCAGATCTGATCGGAAGATCGCAATCGGGGAGGTCACTTAACAACATGCGATTGCGATCGGGCAGGGGCTTGCGATTGAGCGCAGACCGTTGATCTGCGGGAAGAGTGGACGGTGGAGATTTAATCGGGGCACGCAATCAGAGAGCGCGGAAGAGGGGATGCGATTGAAACTTGCGATGCGATGGAGCGATGACCGTTAGATCTGAGGGTCAGATCAACGGCGGGGAGCGAATCGGAGGAATCGCAATCGGAGGTGGCAGGTAGGAGCATGCGATTGCGCAATCGGAGAAAGTTGCGATTGAGCGATGGCCTTTCGATCTGAGAGTCAGATCAACGGGGGAGATCTATTCTGAGAAGAACAGGCGGAAAACCCTTTAAAATATATGAAAACTTAATTTTTGAAATAACATAAAGTTTTTATGGATCGGGGGCGGAAAATATGTATATAAAGCGGATGGGCGCCCGACTGCGGGGCCTTCGGATATATGGAATGTAATATGCCCGGGGCGTGTTTAAAACAAAGGGTTCAATCGCAATCGGGCCATCGGGCTTGGTTATTCCGATCAACCTATTTGAAACGTTGCGATGCGATTGGCACCCGGGGTCCTTAACACTTGGTCCCGGGGGAAGTCATATGAAAACAGGGGCGGGGGAAACTTTTAACATACGAGACCCAATCGCATCGGAACTTTGATGTGGGTATTTTTGATCTACCCATTTGATTTCTCCGATTGCGATTGCGTGATCGGTCTTTCAATCAACCCATTAAAATATTAAACACGTGACTTCAATTTTTTAACTTAAAACTTCGGAAAGTGGGTTTTGGGCTTACAAAGGAAAAAATTGATCGAAGAGGGATTTTTCAATGGTTTAGCGCCCGATTGCGGGCTCTATGGTTATATGAGGAAATAATATGATCGGGGGGTTTTATATGAAAGGCTAATCGCAATCAGAGCTTTGTAATGGTTCAAAGACATGCACCCTTGGATATTTGCGATGCGATCAGCGCCGAAAAGCTTTGGCGTTTGGTTTTAACATATGGGCATGTGGGGGGAAGTGGTTTAGGACTTTAGCCTAAGGGGCTTAGGTCCATAGTAAATAAACTTGTTTTTTATGAAAATTTTCAAGGATTTAAATGGGTTTGGGGGTTCCGAAATAGTTAAAAAATGAGTTTTTAACTATGGAAAGGGGAATTTTTCATAAATGGAAAGAAGAGGACTTATGAAAACAAGGCAGTTTTGATGGAGAAAAAGGGGAGCAGATGAATGGTTTGAGAAGAGGGAAAAAGATGGTCTTTCAGCAGTCTTTCATTTGGAATCAACAGAATTTTCTGAGTATAAAATGGGATAACAAATGAGGATTTGGGACAGAGGCATGAGGCCTTAAAGAGGCTTCAAGAGCCAACAATTTTTAGTGATAAAATTTGTTCCTTGGAGGCTCAAAAAAATATCTTAGCCACCTTTTGGTATAACAAAATATTATAGGTGGCTAACAGTGGCTCCACTTGGGGATGGTGCCTTCTTGAAGGCATCAAGAACTTCAGACCTGCATCTTCTGGGAGGCTGATCAATTGCCTCATCCATTGGGTTGTCCTTCTGTGATTGAATGATCTTCTCTAAAAACATATTTGGCAGCCATGAAAACAATGGACCTTCATCAACAAGCTTGCTACCTACCCAATCCTACAGATCTAGCATTTTTTCCTTCATCAGAGTGCACTTGGATTGGCAAACTCTATTCACAACATTTTATTCTTTTGAAAGCAGGAAATCTAATCTATTTCTACTCCTTATTTCTCCCTAAACTCAGATTAAACAGTTGAGCTCAAATATTTCTCTACCTAGTCTACTGTCTGTTGGGATTAAACAGTCCAACAAACTTTCATTCTCTAATTTCTACAACAAAAATTTAAAAATAGTCAAGTCAAGATTGAGCTGTTTGACTTGCTATGATCTATGGCATAAGAACAAGCTGCACATAGATTATTATTTGCAGAAAATTAAATCAAAATGGAAGGCTTAAGATCTGAGAATTTCTCATTACGGCCTTCTTTTTCTTTACAGCTACGTTTTTAATTTTGTTTTGAGCTGTCTTTTTCTTGATATCTGATTCAGATTTTGGGCAAATTAGAACCAGTTTTTCTCTTTTATGACTCAGAAAAATAAAACAGTTTTGAGTCATCCCTCTTTGGAAACTTTGGTTCAGATTTTGAATATGTTTGAACCTTTAATTTCTATCCTAATCTATCTACTGATAAGCCAAGATTAAATAGTTTGGCAAATCGAATTCACTTATCCTATCAGCAGAAAAATTAAAAGCTAATTAGTCAAGATTAGGCTGTTTGACTAATTAGAATTGTGTTTTTGCAGGAGTGGCATTTAAGCTTGCACACTTTCAGATTTATTTCTCTTTTTGGCATGGGGCCTTGCCTTTCTTGTTTTCATTTCTGCCCTCTTTTCTTTCTTTCTTTGTTTTTGTATTTTTGAATTCTTGATTTTTCTCCAAAGCAGAAAACAACAACTGACTACATGCTCGGAACTGAGCTTTATTGACATTCCTATCTAACCTATTCTAAACATGGAGTATTTACATATTCATATGATACAAAAGTGCCAATGCAGCCAGCTGAGTAATGTCAAGAAGAAGTAGTAACTCTGGCTGCTTGTCAGAGGTATCCATAGAACGTATTGAAGGTTAACCTTCAATGTCAAGGCTATCACAGAAGGTGACAGCTTTTCATGTCTCTGGCTCTTGCAAAGGGTCAATGCTTGATAATTTGAGCCAGTCAGGATTTCCACACACTCTTCCATAGGATCAATAAAGAAAAGATGAATATTCTCTTCCTTTTGATCCTCCACAATTGGTAGATCATCTACTTCTAAGACATCAGCTTTGAAGACTATCTCTTCAGTATGTAGCTTGGAAGTATCATCATTTTTAACCTGCAAAACAACAAACAGTGAAATATCTTCTTTCTTTGAATCTATGCTTGCTTCTGATATAAATTTAGGCTCTTTAAATGACAGACTAATATCAGTGAAGGGAGAATTTTCTTCTTGAGAAGATGATATATCCACAGCAGGATAGTCTTCTATTTGTTTTTCTCCTTCATCTTCATCATCCTCTGAACTGGAGGAATCATCATATTTAACAGTGTTGTCTTCTGGTAACCCTGGTATGCTTGTATTCAGTGGATTAATTTGTATGAAGAGGTTATTATATTCTTGAGCAGGAGAGTATTTAAAGGTTTCCTCTTTTTCAAGAGAAAGCTCCTTTTGCTCAAAAATTTCTTTATTGCTCTTCTCTTCACCTTCTAAGTAGAAAGGCTGCTGAGTCGCAATTACGTGAAAACCATTTATGATGGACCGAAAAGGATGATTGCGGCTTTCAAGCTGACGATGGTGAAACTCATAACACCAATCAAATGCTGGTTTCCCTGCATGATTAGTTTCTTCTCGGAAATCATCATCATCATCAAACTGATTAAATTTTGAAAAATTACCAGAATAATTATTTTCATCAGTCAAGCATATTGGGTTATCAGTTTGTTCGTTTAACTGTTCTACAAGTTTATTTTCTATTTCAAAACAACAACATTTAGTAGGAAAATGAGCAGAAGTGTTTTGTTCTAATAAAGAATTGAGGGCTGACTGTTTATTTAATATCTGATCAATTTCTTCCTCTGTAAAAAGAGAAGGAATTTTCTCTTTACTTTGGACAGAAGAACAACAATCCTCTCCCTCTTGTGTTAACTGGTTTTGAGGCTGGATGTCTTCTTGAGCCTCTTCTAGGGGATGATTACTTGTGCTCGTAGGGGAATTTTGAGGGTTCTCTTCTTTTTCCTGATCCATCTCAATTTCAACCAACACCTCATGATTTTCATGGCAGTCACTTCGACTATAAGGTTCATGAGTTGTTTCAAGCATATTATGAAGATGCCATTGTCTTTTAATAATCTGAAATGATTCGAAACATAAAGGAAGAAACCCTGGTTGTATTGTCTCTTCTCCTTTTTCAGATTTTTTCGGTTAAAAAAGGCTTATGTTTTCCTCAAGGCACTGCTTACTATGAGCTTTTGCAATCTGGTTATGGAGTTCTCTTAATGGCATAATACAAGAAATAGGTAGGCAATCAGGAGTTTCCTGACAACCTTCTTCATTGCTCTCATTGTAATCTTGTTCATCATACCTATTTTGTAGTTTTTTGGTTTGCTCTTGATTCGAAAGGAGTATGGGCTGCTCTAGATCATCAATATTTAAATTGGCCTCATGCCTTTTAAATCTTTTCCCAAGTATGTACATCATTTTCTCCATCATGATCAGTAATTTTCCTTTATTAATTTGTCTATAATCTTGCTCATTGTCTAGGTCTTGTAATGGTTGAGTTTTGTATTTAAGGTCACTGTATCTTTTTAACCAGTTCAGAGTCTTCTGCCAGTAGATTTATTAGGTCTTTTGGGTTTGTGGAGTCGCCAGGTGGAAGATTTTGAAAATTGCTGTCCACCAACAACATGATTGGGTTTTCTTAATGCATTCCCAAGGGAGTCTACAAGGACTGGAAGGGTAATAGGCCTACCGGAGGCCAGTGGAGTCACCAGGTGGAAATTTTTTTAGTTTTTATAAAGATAAAATGTTTTATGGTTCCACCACCATATTTATTATGAAGCCAAACTTGAAATATTTTGGGCTTTTCTGAGTTTATTTTGTTTTTATAGGCTAAGAGAGTGTTCTAAGTCTGATTTTGCACTTAGCTAAGGTGTTCAAACAAACAGAGTTGCTCTTATGGCTTGGTAACTGGTTCCTTCAAGGTTTGATAAGGATTTAAAAGGAATTCCAAGGGTTACTTAGTTTGTCACTGATTCAAAAGAGTCCTATCATGATTGCCATTATGTTAGGCAGTGCTTGAAGAAAGTTACTTATGTTATACTGGACCTAAAGTTGAAGAAAAAGGTTTTGAAAACCTCTAATTCTCAGCAGGTCCCACCGTGATCGCCATTATGTTGGTATGAGCGGTGGGATAAATCCAGAATGTGTTCTTTATCAAGTTAAGGGCCTAAAGAGCTTTAAGAGATGTTTTCAACTCACCGAATTACTCAGTAAGGTCCCACCGTGATCGCCATTATGTTAGTATCCCGTGTTTTGACAGTTTGGCAAATCAAAAGACAAGGCAACATCAGAACCAATCTTTAGAGTTCCAGGATCTAGTCCTCCTGTTCTCAGAGAGGGATCTCTCAAATATTTATTTGCAAAGGTTTATCTTGTTTGCTTTGGTTATGGATTTTAGACTAGTTATTACGTGTAGATGTTTGTTGAGTCATTGAGTTGATACAGCATAATATGAAAGGTCTAGGAAAGATAGACAGAAAGAGGAAATATCTGGTTCATTGGGAAATGGAGTCAAAATAAGGTCATGACAAACTCTTCAAGGGATATGGGATATCAAAGGGCAAATCTAACTTGGCCACAGGATCCTTTGTTTTGGAAAGAGATGGACATTAATGTTTTGGAAAGAGAAGCTTAATTCTCAACAAAGGGAACTTCTGAAATATGATTTAACGTATAAGAGATATTTGATAGACAGAAGCAACTATAAATTTACAAACATTTTACAAATAATGATTAAGATAATTTTTAAAGAATTTAAGATCTCGTGAACACTTATATTTCCCAGATTTATTTTAAAGGATTTAGAAAACATAAAAGATTCACTGATAGTTGCATTCATAGAAGAGGGAACACCTAAATAACATCTGTGTTTGCAACTATAAATACCTTTAAAACAACTGTTTAAGCAGGGGCAAAGGGTAAGATCAAAACCGACCTCTTTGGTTAACTTAAGACAATGGTACTTCAAAGGGAGACTTCAATAACAGCTTTCAAGTGATAGTAGACAAGCAGGGAAAACCATAAATCATGCTAAAACCAACTGTTTGAGCTATCAAGGAAATAAACGAGCATGAAGACTAAAGAGAAGTTTTAAAGCCTCTAAAATACTTCAGCAGAAGAAAACATAAAACAGTGAAGGGTGAACAGGTCTAAGGTGCTTCCAGGAGTCATTTTTTAGCCTAAAACTTTCATCCTACTGTAGTAAGAAATTATGGAACATAATGAAAACAAGGAAAAGACATTTAACAGTTCAGAGCACTTCACCAACAGCCAAGCTCATGGATCAAATGATAGAGCCTTCTCAGGAACAGACATGCAACGACATCATCAAGACATCCAAGACTCTAAATTATCTTCAACTTCAACAGACTTATATATTTATTTCAGAGAGTTTCGATATTACAACTTGTGATCAAACAGCAACCAACAATCCCCCTCTCGTCTCATGCAGAAGTATTTATAGGAAGATGAGGAGGTGAGAACTAACAAAAATATCTCGTGCACCATTAATACAGATTAAATGACTTCTCGGCCTCTTGAGGGGTTCGATGGAGAAGTGTACAGGTGTATCACTGTATTGATGTTTTACAATAAATATCAAAGCTCGGTGGGAGCTTTATTTGACTTTGAGGCTCTGTACGCTGTGTGGAGTGATTCTGCAGATATTTTTGCATTTATTATATTGCAGAAGTAACTCCTTGGCTGCGCTGGAGGTGAAAATCTGATTTTCTTCAATAAGTTTGGCCCCTGTTTGGATGCTTTGAGGAAACAGGTGGCTCCCGTGGTAGCTGAGGAATCAATTTGCCTCAAATGCAGCGTTGAAAGTCTTTTCCTTCATCAAACATTTATGATTTTCTTTTAAACTGTGTTTTAGATTGGGGATTAGGCTTTTGATGACGGTCTTAGCCGTAATCCCCAAAAAGCCGTCTTCAATCTTTATCTGCTGTGCTCTGTCTTCAAACTGATACTCTTTAACTGTTTTTGAATTAAAACAGTGTCTTGTTGATGTGCAGGCCGCACTGGGTTTTTAAAGGCATCAATGTCCATGAAGCATTGAGAAAACAATGAAGCAAAACCCCGCAGATGGTTCTCTTTAACAACTCGAAGGCGCAGGAAACGTCTTTCCCAAGCCTCGGCTTTCTTTCATTAAACAATGGAAAACCATTAGAACGCCTGCAAAACACAAAAATAGTTAAGAAATCCTGCGGAAATAGGTTAAACTGCTTCAGATGGAGGGGAAGGAGCGAAGCCGTCGGATGAAGGCATCCAAAGGTGGAGATCTGCGCAAAAAGGAAAAGGAGAGCGGGGAGAGGAAAACAGGTGGGGTGGCTTTGGACCGTCCGATCTGGACACGTGGACGGTCCCGCAAATCCGCCCGATCGGAATATCGCAATGGGAAAAGTCACTTAACAACATGTCGGAGCGATCGGAGGGGCTTGCGATTGGGCGCGGACGTTGATCTACGGGAAGAGTGGACGGTGGAGACCCCAATCGGGGCACGCAATCGGAGAGCGCGGAAGAGGGGATGCGATTGAAACTTGTGATGCGATGGAGCGATGACAGATTAGATGCGAGGGTCGGATCAACGGCGGGGGAGCGAATCGGGTCCTTGATCGGAGGTGGCGGTAGGAGCATGCGATTGCGCAATCGGAGAAAGTTGCGATTGAGCGATGGCCTTTCGATGCGAGAGTCGGATCAACGGGGGAGATGCGATCCCGAAAAGGAAGAACGAGGGCGGAAAACCCTTTAAAATATATGAAAACTTAATTTTGAAATAACATAATATGCCAGAGCGCGGGGCCTTCGGATATATGGAATGTAATATGTCCGGGGCATATTTAAAACAAAGGGGTCAATCACAATCGGGCCATCGGGCTTGGTTATTCCGATCAACCTATTTGAAACGTTGCGATGCGATTGGCACCCGGGGTCCTTAACACTTGGTCCCGGGGGAAGTCATATGAAACAGGGGCTGGGGAAACTTTTAACATATGAGACCCAATCGCATCGGAACTTTGACGTGGGTCTTTTTGACCTACCCATTTGATTTCTCCGATTGCGATTGCGCGATCGGTCTTTCAATCAACCCATTAAAATATTAAACACGTGACTTCAATTTTTTAACTTAAAACTTCGGAAAGTGGGTTTTGGGCTTACAAAGGAAAAAATTGATCGGAGAGGGATTTTTCAATGGTTTAGCGCCTGATTGCGGGCTCTATGGTTATATGAGGAAATAATATGATTGGGCGGTTTTATATGAAAGGCTAATCGCAATCGGAGCTTTGTAATGGTTCAAAGACATGCACCCTTGGATATTTGCGATGCGATCAGCGCCAAAAAGCTTTGGCGTTTGGTTTTAATGTATGGGCATGTGGGGGGAAGTGGTTTAGGACTTTAGCCTAAGGGGCTTAGGTCCATAGTAAATAAACTTTGTTTTTTTATGAAAATTTTCAAGGATTTAAATGGGTTTGGGGGTTCCGAAATAGTTAAAAAGTGAGTTTTTAACTATGGAGAGGGGAATTTTTCATAAATGGAAAGAAGAGGATTTATGAAAACATGGCAGTTTTGATGGAGAAAAAGGGGAGCAGATGAAAGGTTTGAGAAGAGGGAAAAAGATGGTCTTTCAGCGGTCTTTCATTTTTAATCAGCAGAATTTTATGAGTATAAAATGGGACAGCAAATGAGGATTTGGGACAGAGGCATGAGGCCTTAAAGAGGCTTCAAGAGCCAACAATTTTTAGTGATAAAATTTGTTCCTTGGAGGCTCAAAAAAAGATCTTAGCCACCTTTTGGTATAACAAAATATTATAGGTGGCTAACATTATGTAAGGATGCTCTGTGCTTCGTTGTGTTCCAGGCAGTGTAGTAGAACTCTATCGTAATATTTCTTGAAAAGTTTTCCTTGTATTAATTGGTAGGATGCAGCCTTTAGCCTTATTGTGTGTTTCTGCCGAGCAGTCAAGACAGGATCCATTACGTCGTGGGCCAAATATTCCAGAATGTCAAAGTACCAAGAAAGGTTCCTCTGCTGAGGTGCGTGGTCACTTTGATACATGTTGATTTCTTTTTCCCAGCATTCTTCTTCAACCCTGGGTGAACTTGCAGCCTCTGCGGCCATTTGGCAGAGTCCTTTCCCTTTGACAGTATGTGCTGGTTTGAACTCCAGGTCATACTCTTGTAGACATGTCATCCAGTTTCCTCGTCTCTTGCCCAGTTCTTGCTGCACGAAAAGTGAGCGAAAAGCTGGGTGAGGGACGAACACTGTGACATGGTTCTTCAAGATGTATGGTCAGAAATGCTTGACCGCTTTGTATACTGCGTAAGCTTGCTTGTCGATCTTGGGGTAATTCAGTTCAGCACCTTGCAACCCAGTACTCATGAATGATATGGGTCATTAATGTGGCAGACCCAAGAAGTTGCGTTACATTATATTTATAATATTAATATGAATAAATTTATAATATTATTATTAATATAGGTAGAAATTGAATTTGGTTTATAAGAATTTATAAAAGCAAGGAATGATTTCATTTTAATAGTGTATATTTATGTTTAAAAGGTAATAAGAAAAATGTTTTGTAGTTTAGTTAGTACTAATGTTAATTAACAAATTAATTTTTTGATTATGAGATTAAATAATTGGCCAAAATTTTATTGATTCACAATTTTTATATTTAGTGATTTTTTTTAATTAAACATAAAAGAGGTATTGGATTCTCCACCTTCATAATGTAAAATTACAAATAACAAAATACCTCAAATTACATCGACTTTATAATATCTGTTTAATGTCACTAATTAGTTAACTAATTATATGAGAAAGCCAGTACCAATAATTTCTTTCGACAAATCTCCCATTTCAATAATAAAAAAAATCCAATTTTAACTATTCAATTCAATAATTAAACTAGGTAACAAAAAAGTACTATCTATATACCTTATTTATATTTTATTTCACCATCTTTATTTCGTATTTTTTATTTTTTCATTTAGTGAGTAATACTCTTTTCACTGACCCCACTTATTACGCCTTTCGTCTTTAAAGCAATATAATCTACTCGAGTACGTCCTTTTGTGTGAGGACAGCCGCAAGTGATGAGTCTGATGCGAAGGTATACAAGATGAAACTTTTACTGCAGTCTGGACTGTGGAGAGAAGGTGCTTCTGCAATGGCTTGCTTGATTTTGTTGAAAGCCTCCTTCTCTAGTGGGTTCCATTTGAAAATCACATTCTTCTTGATCATCCCCTGCAAAGGCTTGACTATTTGGGAAAAATGTGATACGAATTTCCGTACGAAGTTGATTTTCCCAAGGAAAGATTGCATGGCCCTTTTGCTACTCGGAGGTGGAATTTTGGGATGACCTTCGAACAATACCGTGCTTGGTTATGATATGGCCTAGCAAATTCCCATCTGACACGGCAAAAACACTTTTCTTTGGGTTGAGTGAGATCCCATACTTCCTGCATCTTTCTAAAATCTGCTTGAGGTGGCGTAAGTGATCGCCCCGGTGTTTTGAAAACATGGTGACGTCATCCAAATATACCACCACTTTGCCCTATTAGACCACGTAAAGCTATATCCATGGCCCATTGGAAATTTGCCCCAACATTTATCAATCTAAAGGGCATGCGCCTGAAGTTACAGCCCCAGCATTTATCAATCGAGACATCCCCCCCAATCACAGAATCACAGACTGAGCTACAGCCCATTGAAGTTCATGTAGTCAATACACATTCTGCACTCTCCGAGCCGAGCTCTTATGAAGGGAAAGAGGAAGAAGTTTTTAACCTTACAAGGCTCACATATGATCAGTTCTTCTTCAAGATCCGACAGGAGAAAAGGAGATGTCTGGCATGAAACCCTTCCGCCCCATCCACAGCCGCAACAGAGAAAGATATAGTCCTGGATACTAGGACTAACCCGGTGATGATAGCATCAGTCGGCACTGATTTTTCCGTAGCCACAGAGGAAAATGTAAACCTAATGAGTAGAGATATCCTCTCTCTATAAAATAAGTTTCAAGAATCGGAGCAAAAAGAGGCAAGGGAAGAGCAATAAAAGACAGCGTTAAAGGAGGAGATCCAATAGCTCCAAGACAAAATCACTCCTATTAATGAAGTATCGCTCACCGTCCGAAGAGAGCTAGATGTATTGGAGGTCATCATGAGGCAGGTCTATGGGGAAATTTTCACTATCAAACAAACAGTTGCCCCCCTAATGAGAGCCCAAGCAGAGACTAAGCAGAGGAGCGAGCAACTGAAGGAGGCCTCCGCCGCTCTGGAAAGAATGATAGAATGGACAGGTCGAATCCCTTGGCATGCATTTAATCTTAGTGAACATTTGAGTCGCCACAAACCTTCATTGCCACTTGTCATATTCATGCGAGGGGGTGTTGAGTCACCCTCGCATTCACATAGAGGGTGCTCACTTCATAATTTATTTATCTTTTTCCCAACCAGATTGTTCTGGCATTGTTTGTCTATGAATATGCCATAATGTGATCTCCTTCGCCACCTTTAGATGCATTCTGATCCGATTGAGGAGGGAATTCAGAGTAAGGTAAGATGAAGGAGAGTTGGAATGAATAAGTTCCTGGGATGTGGTGGTGAGTCACCCTCTCATTCACATAGAGGGTGCTCACTTCATATTTTATTGCTATATTTCCATGTTCGTCTACTTTGGCTTTGTTCTTCCTATGAATATGCTAGAATATGATCTCCTTTACCACCTTTAGATGCATTGCGATCTGATTTTTGAGGGAATTGATAGTAAGGTAAGATGAAAGGGAGTTAGAATGAATATTTTGAATGAGGACCTTCGAGTCCCCTACTATAGTCAACTTTTGGATGTGTATAGAAAGTGCTAGAAGAACTCCTTGGAGAAGAGCATAACCCTCCACCTTGGTATTAGTTGCCTTCCCCAAACTCCATGAATATGATAATTCAGTTTTTCCTCTAAGGAACACTAATGCCTCCCACCCCCGCACCTACCACCCCTAGGTTCCTCTTTGGAGCTCCATAAAAGCACAAAACATAACCCTTTGGAGAACCAAGCCATTAGGTGAACTACGACTCGGTAATTTCCAATTTTTTTTCCAAGAATAAAGATGATGAGGAGAAGGGAAAAGTCTGAATTTTGAGAACCATGTGTCTTCCACTTTGTCAAGGTGTTGGGAAGAAGAGATCTTTAGAGGCTTAAATTGAGTTGCTCTATCCAGAAGGAAATGGCCATTTCAACAACTACTTGGGGAAATGAATTAATTCCCCGGAAGATGGCTCTATTATGAGCTAGCCAAAAATTCCAACATAAATACTCGAGAAGAGATGTCCATACACATTTGAAATGAGGCTTTCCGATGAAGGATCACATATAATAGTTAGGCTATCTGACAAATAATTGATGCACATGTGTAGAGTGAATTAGATGAGGCACTAGATCTTGGAAGGCTAAAGACATCAAAATATTTATAAATTTACAATCTAAAATTAAGTGATCACTTGTTTTTGAACTTCCAAGCACCAAGAGAACCATGACGATCCATGTATTCTTCTTTTTCTCATATTTTATACTATGAGTATTTTATCATGAGCAGGAACCTAGCAAAAAATATTGATCTTTGGGAACTTGTCAGGGTGCCAAATATGCTTCCAAATGCCAACTTTTATAGGTGATCCCCTTCAAAAAGGACGTGAGTTGTAACCCTACTTGATAGAATAATTCATGGTTCCCCAATCATGGGAATCCTCCTCATTAATATGTATGGGTTCATATCCAACAAGAAATGCTCTTATTTTCCTATCATTTGGTTGTAAATGGAGAGGCAGGGGAACAAATTTCCATCCTTTCCATGAGGCATAAACTGCCTAGCATGAAATATCATAAAGGGAGGTATTTTTACATATTTCTAGCCAATCTCGTGGGAGAGAGAGGAAATGATGTTTATCCATTGGAGGTCTCCCCATGTTTTTTTTAGTCTATTCCCAAGTAACCACGATAGCTGAGACTTTAATAATGGGATCTCTAAGCAAGGTAGCCTCTAGATTGACAAGCCTCCTTTGTTCTAAACAAAATATTTGTTTTCTAATTTCCTCCTAGATATTTTCCCTAAACAATTTTCTTCCACTAGTCATAATTATTTGTGATAAGTTTCCCATAAGGTTGGCACCAAGAGCTAGGCTCATCAAGGAAGGGACCCAAGTTCCTAAGCCCCCATCACTCAAAGGAATTTAGACCACTCCCTAATTAACCAAGTGAAATATTTTGGAATTGGATTTTCCCCATTGCAACATGAAGTTTTTTATTTATTAATCCATTGCAGATCTAATTCCCATCAGAACAAGAATCACAGAGAACTAGAAAATGGGGAGAGAGGAAAGAACAAATTTAATAAGGATGAGGTGCCCAAGTGGATTAATCCAATGTATCTCCATTAGAAAAATTTAGCCTTGAATTTGGAAATTAAAAGTTTCCAAGAAGAATGGGGAAAGGCTTAATGCAGTGATGGGGATTACCAAGTATTTAAACTCAGATCGACCATCTTAGATCAAGAATTTAAGAGAGCGATGCAAAGTTTCCTAATTGGTTCTATTAGTATTCCATGAATACAATTGGATTTTCCATGAGTTAATCAAACCTTGAGAGGCCCACACAAAGCTCTACATGATCCTCTTAAACAAAGATGAAATTATAAGTGAAGCACTCTCCAAGAATAAAGTATCATTTGTGAAGCACCCTCTAGAATGATGTTGTCCACAATTTTCCTTTTCCCCACAAATCCCTCTTGGTTCTTAGAGATCACCAAAGAAATAAGGACTTTTAATAAATATGGAATGATTTTGAGATTATTTTATAAGAATCATTACATAATGATATGGGTTAGAATATTGCATAGGGGGGGGGATTTACCTCTTTAGGAACGAGTGCTAATAAAGTTGATTTAATTCTCTCTCCCAGGACTTCCATTGGACATATTCAACCATCCTACAAAGATAAAATTTGATAAAATGGCAATGTTTTAGGTTAAAAAAGAGCAGAGAAACCATTTGGACCAGGGAGCTCATCGAGATCAATGGATAGGAAGACCTCCCAAATTTCTTGTTCTATTGACGGTCACATAAACTTTTCATTATACTCTTTAGAGATGAGCCTAGGCTGCTCCAACATAGTATCTACATATTTCTCATGGATTGGGCCTTGCTCCAAAAATGAATCACCAAAATAGAGGAGGGTATCTTCTTTTATTCTATAATAGGAGCTTAGTGGTTCCCCATTCCACATAATAGATTTCACATTATTGTGTTATACGTGCATCTTGGCTTGTTTATGGAAAAATTGAGTGTTTCATTCCCCACCATAGAACCACAAACTTCTATATTTTAGCCTCCAAATTTCCTCTTATGCACTATGAGCATTTTGCAGGTAATTTAGCTTTTTCTTCATTTAGTAGCTCCTAAGAAATCGTCCCTTTCTCTAACCATTATTGAATCTTTTCTAGATTGTTTTTGTTATTGCTTTGAAATTTTCTTTAGCCTTGTTTTTTAGAGCTATTTTCATTACGTTGATTTTTTCTCCCAAATATACATAGGGGTCAAACCACCCATTAGCACTAGGTTTGGGAAAATATTTCACAAAATTCCAATTCTTTGGACCATTGAGAGTTAAATCAAAAGTGAAGTGGGCCATAATATTCTTGCAGATGGAAAAATAAAACTATTAGTTTATGACCATAATTGTTTTAAGCAAAATATTGTGAAGAGAAGGAGATTCTTTGCTTCAGATAGTCACTATGTACTAGGTATCTATCCAACCTTGATGCAATGTGTTCAGGACCCACCCTTTTGTTGCTCTAAGTATATTTCCCTTTAACTAGATTAATATCGATCATATCCTAGATGTAGATGAAGTCTGCAATTCATCCTCCAAATGGATCATGAACAAGATTACCGCATTTTTTCTCCCATGGATGAAGAGTAGTATTGATCACTTTTTCTTCATATGATAAAAGCATGTAGACGTGGATCACATTGCATACCTTCTTGATGGAGAGATGAAGAAAACATAGCACAATCCAATGGAACAAGTTTTTCTTCTAGATCAACATGAAGGTTGAAGGAGGTCGGAGTGTGCATAAACCTCCTGATGCTCCCCTTGAACTTACTTTAGAGACATTACATCCCCACCTTAGCTTATCTGGAGGACTTCATGTTCCCCAACTTTGTCTTATGGAGAAAGAGGATATTAGGTCTCTCTTATTTAATAAGTGTTAGAAATACTAGGGGGGTAAATCAATATTTCATTCACAATCAAATTTTAGTCTTATTGGACCATTATTCCGTTAGAAACACATTATGTTGTATATCTATGCATATTTAGTAATTGTGAGTAGCATTTAACATAAGAGCAGATAAACCATAAAAATTACAACACACCATCAACAATTCAACATATAGGGACACCATATTTTTAGGTGGAAACCCAAAATGGGAGAAAACTATCATTGATGTTGTTTGCTTTGTCTTCCTATTATTAAAGAATTTATTTACATCTTGCACTCATCCAGGATTTTTCCAGTGCGTAGGCTCCTACCTTCACTGAATTTTCCAGTTGCTACTGGAAGGAAGCAACCAATCCTTCTAACTTCTTGTGATCCATGTTTCACAATATTTCAAACTAGGACCACCTTTAACAACAACTGGTCTGGTGGGCCACTTTTAAGAATGTTTCAAACTAGACCCACAATACACCCAAGGATTCTTTTCACTCAAATTGTTTCAAATACAATGGCTCATCACACCAAATTTCATCAAGGATAAACACTTCTTTGTTGCAAGAACAAGATTTTATACTCAAACTAAATCAATTAAACATGTACCAACAAACTCCTTAATATTCAACATCATTGTAACTCATAAATCATTGCATTCAAATCAAATTTATGTATATGAAAATATACATCAACAAAATTTAAAATCAATCAACAGTGAAACTTATAAGAAATATCACAAAAACAGCATATCACGAGTAAATATTTGAAGCAATGCATGGCTAATCTTCTACCTCCAATTATTCATACAACTTTTGAAAACTTAGGATTTGTCCCTACAACCGTCACAATTAGGTTATCACCTTTGATTGTCATAAAGACCTTTGATCTTTGCACTGCATACAACCTTTGAAAAAAATATTCTATCATTGATATTTGTGCATTCTGATCTCAATTCATCATTCAAGTTACAACTAGTTAACAAGACATACAACCTATGCATTCAACATATAATGTCATTAATCAACCAAGACAATCTCACTATAAAAGCTAATAAAATCTCTGTAAACACTTGTGATAGACATAATACAAGTCACAAAAGCTTCTCTTAACACCAAGATCTACACACAAATCAAGTAGCAACTACACAAATCAAACACTTGAACACAATAATCATACAAGAGTCTTTGTCATTTCAAAATCTCTATCATTCAAAGCTTATCCTTATCTCTGCATACCCACTGTCAAATCAACAATAAAATCTACATACACTATCAAGGAAACATAATTACTTATGCATACACATCTCAACCTTCAACCTCTCTGCAAATCAAGCAACAAAATGACAATCCATTCAAACCACACACTAATCCCTACAAACATCAAAGTAATCTCTGCATGCACACTTATATTCTTTGCAAAACCTTTTCTGCAACACAAACAAGTGAGATACTACAACCTTTGTTTCATTAAATCATATCTCTACAAAAAAGTAAACCAAAACTTCATTATTCTTCATATCAAGCCCCTCTATTCAATGGCATCCAAAAGTCCTCTTTGTCTCTACAAAACCCTTCCAATAATCAATGTAAAATGGTCTCATAATCCTACAATATACAATGTATAGTCTTTGTATAAAATAACATAGTGATATATATATAGTGTCAAAACATCTCAATGATCTTTGTTTAACAATGATCTCTACATTCAATGGCTATGAATAAGATACCAATACATACATTGCAAATCTAAACAAGGGACGTGAAAATATTTAGAAACATATGCACATTCTTTAGAATAAGATCTCATTAATTTCTTCCTGCATCGAATACTAGACATAATACATTATAGATTTGTTCTATTTTCCCTCGATTACACCTGCAACAAACAAATTAGAGTGAGTAGATATGTTTACCCTTAGATCTCTCAATACTAGACCTACTCCTTATGCCTTGGTGCACACATGTACGAGACAAATCACAAGAAACTCAAAGAGTGCATGCACTAGCTACCCAATCTTCTTCTCCTTTTATATAACCTTTTTCCCTTGCCAATATCACAGGAAAATCCCTTGGATTTGTTGATGGGAAACCTTTGACAAAATCAAATAGACGTTGTTGGTCCTTCCGCAAGATTACCTTGGGAAAAAACCATTGTTTAGCCCTGAGTTTTTTTCTTTTCTGTGCTTACAAAAAGTAATGCACCTCTCCCCTTTGAGAAGTGTGTTATAACACATGTATTGAACACAAAACCTACGTTACCCTAGGTGGTAATTCTCCTCCAACAAAGGTAACCTACATTACTTTGTCTCCATGTTATGACAATTGTGAAAACACAATCAAAATTCACTCAAAATTTCTCCAACTTCTATCATGCCTTTTCCAACACCTTTGGATCCTTTCAAGGTTTGATAACGCTTTAATAACACCTCACAAACCTCAGTAGACCTTCTCCAACTAGTCACCACATCAATTAGTAGACTTCATCACTTTCAAGCCTTGTAGACCTTGTACAACCTGCAATCATCATCCTAGCATATCCATAATGGTGACAATCATCATCCTAGCATATCCATAACAATGACAATAACATGACGACAAGAGAGAAAAGACATCCAAGTTGACATCAAGGCCAACACACTAGCCAATAATTCCAACAATAAGGTTTTGAATTTTTGTTACATTTCCCTGAAATCCCAATCCTCTACAATTCTTGGAGACTAATTTCATCATTTACTAGAAGTTTTTGTTAATTGTAGAAATTATACAAACAATATGTATACCAATGGACTCAATCCGATCATGCGATATGCTAAAGCAAGATACTGAATTCTTCTACAAATTAATTGTGGAAAATAAACACGATCGCACAATCACACCAAGTAAGAGAAAGAAAATCAATCCACAACACAAGATATTTTTTTTTGGGAAAGCTTGCTACTCAAAACTGTAGAAATTATATGCACTAAGCATGCATATGTCCAAGATCCACCTGATCTCACACTTTTAAATTTATGCAAGATACTGAATCTATTCCACTTGTTAATCTTTTGCGGAAAATTTAATTGCACACGCATGCGAAGCATAAACAAAAATATTCAATCGCACATAACACAGTTTTTAAACGGGGAAGCCTGAAGCTGAAAACCCCAACTATATATTATGTAACATGGAGATCATATGACAATATCATACAAACATACATACACTAATCAGGCCTAATCTTGCAAATCCATGCACCGATCTTTGCCACCTACTAGCCTACCTCCACTGCGCAATCTCTGCTGAAGAATAGCTCTGAATGAATTCGAATTACTCCATCCTTGACTGCGCAATCCTCATTGGCATCTCAGGTGTTGGATGCAATCAATGCATCACTATAGTCATGATAGATAGTCATCTTGCCCTTTCACACCTATCTCTCCTTTGGTCTCCCACTGAAAGCGCCATGCCTTGTGGTTAAGCATTTGTATTGTGCGATTGATTAATGAGTGTGTTATGAATTAATTAACTAATAATTCCTCCCACTCTCACCAATTGCATGTAATCAATTAGACTAGATACAACTAGCTCAATTGAGTCTAACTGAGTTAAACTAAATACAACTCCATAACTACTTCTTCCAATTGTGTCATAACTCTACCACTTGAGTTCTAATTGAGTCCTCCATGCAATAGCTCCAGTAAACCCTCAAGAATAGCGTAATTCCTTCTGTCGGCTACTGTGCCACATCTGTGCACTGAACTGAAGTGCTCCAAGATAATAAGTTGTTGTTTAGAGTCTGATTATTATTAAGAGCTAATAATAATTGACATGCATTTATTTTTAGATTGATGATCTAAAAATAGACTTCGCCCAATATTCTAAAAATAGAATTTCATCTATTTTTCCAACTTGATCAACCATCCACAAATAGCATCCTGCAACTTCTGAAATATGATCATCATGTCTAAAAATAGACTTACACCAAAAATAGTCTGTGGGCCCACTTAGTGAAGGCGACTCTTTTCACTAAGCTCATCATCTTGTTGAATCTCAACACTCCCTCTCAAAAAGATAGGGATTATCCTTCACCCCGATCCTGCCTCTATGGTATTCGAATTTGCTCCTGGTGGGCACCTTCATCAAAATATCTTCATCCTGATCCTCCGTAGGAATGTACTGAAGCAACATGATCTTCCGCTGCACACAATCTCTGATATGATGATACCAGATATCAATATGTTTAGATCTATCATGAAACACAGGATTAACCGAGAGTTTAATGCAAATATGATTATCACAATGAATCACCGTGGGATCTAAATGCGAACCGAACAAACCAACCAGGATCTTCCTCATCCAGATAGCCTCACATGCAGCGAAACTTGCTGCCATGTATTTCGCTTCTGCTGAACTGAGTGCCACAGATCTTTGTTTCCTGCTGTACCAAGAAACTATTGTAGATCCGATACAGAAAATCCCTCCTGATGTGCTCTTTCTGTCTGTTGGGCTTCCTGCCCAATCTGCATCCATGAAGCCATGCAACTTCACTTCATACGTCTGTTTGTACCATAAACCATACTCAGATGTGCCCTTGAGATATCTCAGGACATGCTTGCCTGCCTTCCAAAAGAGCTTGGTAGGCTTAACCATCGCTTGTGAAAGCTGGTTCACCGCAAAGCATATGTCCGGTCTTGTATTGACTAAATACATGAGCGAACCCACCAACTGTCGATAAACAGTGGCATCCACTACCTCTACCGATGTAGCATCCTCTTTCTTCCAATTTCCTGGAAGAGGAGTGTCGATAGGCTTGCAGCCTTTCATGTGAAACTTCTCCAGTATCACCCGGGCATACTTGCCTTGGGACACAAACAGTTCACCTTCCCGCTGCCATATTCCAATCCAAGGAAATAATGAAGGAGGCCTAAATCCTTCATCTCAAACTCCTTTGCAAGATCTACCTTGCATGAGTGTATCAACTGCTCATCACTTGTTAGTATTAAATCATCAACATAAAGTACAATGATTAAAATCTTACCCTCAACCACAATCTGGTACAGGTTTTCATCCGCCTCACTCCTGGTGAAGCCAAGTCCAATGAAATAGCTGTCGATCCGAGTGTACCAAGCAAGGGGTGCTTGTTTCAGCCCATACAACGCTATTTTGAGTATGCACACATGCAACTCGCTGCTGAAGATCTCAAATCCTTCAGGCTGCTCAATGTACACCTCTTCCTCAATGATTCCATTAAGGAACGTAGTCTTCACATCCATCTGATGAATGTGCCAACCCATCTGCGCTTAGAGAGCAAGGATGGTCTGTATGGAAGGATACCTTGCGACAAGTGCAAAGGTTTCTTCATATTCAATCCCCTCGATCTGTGAGAAGCCCCGAGCAACAAATCTTGCCTTATACTTCTTGACGCTCCCATCAGCAGCTTGCTTTACCTTGTAGATCCATCTTGATCCTACAACTAATTTTCCCACCGGAATTGGAACAATCTCCCAAGCACTGTTTTTGACAATGGAGTCATACCCCTCCACCATGGCATCTACCCATGTGGACTCCTGAGCTGCTTCTTCAAAAAATTATGGCTCTGTCACAATACACTTGCTCATAAGAGCCATGTATCTAGTATATCGGTCAGGTTACTGTCTATGTCCGCATTGTGATGTAGGGACTCCTACATTCTGTGCTGCATCCACCTTCAGCCTCTCAGCTTCTGTGGTACGCTTCCTGCCTTGTCTGATGTTTGGTTCTGCATGAGTGGACTCCTCCACTCCATGAATCTCCTCCTGTGGCTGATCCACATCCAGAGGCTCATCTTTGGGAACAAGAAATTCCTCTTCCGCATGCAAGTGTAGCTCCCTCTCAAGCGACAAATTCATGGCTTTCACCTCATTGAATTTTATATCCCGTCGCACAACAGTCATCCGACTGTCTGGCAAATACACACGATAGTTATGGGGTGTTTCTGTGTATCCCACAAATATCCCAACTCTTGCATTTGGCTCCAGCTTCTTCCTGGCATCCTTCGTCACATGAATGTAAACAAGTGAGCCAAAAATCTTCAAATGAGAAATATCAGGCTTCTTACCAGTAAAAGCTTCTTCGGGTGTACTCATGCCAAGTACTCTATGAGGACAACGGTTTTTCACATAAACCGCAGCGTTGCATGCTTTCGCCCACAAGTGCATCGGTAGGCCCTGGTCATGCAGCATCGCTCGTGCAGCACCCACGATTGTTCTGTTCTTTCTCTCTGCGACCCCATTCTGCTGTGGGTTATGAGGCACTATGATTTCTCTTCGAATTCCTTCTTTGCTACAGAAGTATTTTAATTCGCCCGAGATGTATTCACCACCATTATCGGTTCGTAGAGCTTTCACCTACTTCCCCGACTCCTTCTCCACCAATGCCTTGAACTCACAAAACTTTGAGAACATTTCACTCTTCTTCTGCATGAAGAATATCCAGCATCTATGAGAAAAATCATCAACAAATATCACATAATACCTGTGTTTTTCTGTTGAAGCAACCGAGAATGGTCCACACACGTCTGTGTGAATTCTCTCAAGGATCACCGAAGCACGGTTCTCCTTCTCATGAAAGGTGGTCTTCACAAACTTACCCATTGTACATCCTTTGCACTAATATGACTGCGCAAGAGTACCCTTGGGAAGTCCAGTATAAATTTGCTGCAAAATATTCAAAGTGTTATGGTGAATATGGCCTAATCTCCTGTGCCATAACTCGCCCTCATCTCAACTCACCACTTCTTCTGCTTTGCCTACCATTGCAACGCAGCCATCTACCTCCAGCTTGTAGAGATTCTTAATTCGAACCCCGATCTTCTTGGTTTGACTCGTTGTTTCATGTCGAAGGAAAGATTTTCCCTCACTGAAAACAACATCATAACCCTTGTCTTCCAGCGTTGCGACTGAGATCAAGTTCTTCTTCAGACCTGGAACATGCATGACATTCTTCAACAAGAATGGATTACCGGACTCCCTCTCAAAGGTAATGGTCCCAATGCCAGTCGCACTGTATTGACCATCGTCGCCCATCTCTATATGCATATGGAGGTCCTTCTCCTCCAAGTCACTAAACAACTCTTTGTCTCCCGTCTTATGGAAAGACGCACCACTATCAAGATACCACACCAATCCCATGCAACTTGAAACCAAGCATGCGATCAAAGAAAAATCCAGCTTAAATTGCGAGGCTAAGGCCTCTCCAACTGAAAATCCAGAAACCTGCTTATTCTTCTTCTTCTGTGGACAGTTAGTGGCGAAATGTCCATGCTCGTGACAGTGAAAACACTTCACTTTGGAAAAATCCTGCTTCTTGCCTTTAGCACCGGATTTTGAAGAAGATTTCTTCCCCTTCCCTTTCCTTGCTTTGGCAGCCAAAGCGCAATTCTCTTCATCTTCATTCTTCGATGAAGATCCATCCCTGGTACCCCACCTTATCTCCTCCTACACAAGATCCGACCAAAGTCGCTCCCATCCTGAAAGTTTCTCTCGTCCATTGACAGAGTCTTCGTAGCTATGCAAACTCTTCGGAAGCCCAAGGAGAGCCAAGCTCACCAAGTATTCATCATCAACTGTTGAATTTTGCAACAATAAACAGTGAAGGAGGCATCCTGAAACATCATCCTTGATCCTAGTTGGAAAATAATCACCTAAAGTAGGTGGGGCCCACACAGGTGATTTTTGGCGCAAAGTCTATTTTTAGACATGTCGATCATATTCTATGAGTTGCAGGATGCTATTTGTGGATGGTTGGTCAAGTTGGAAAAAATAGATGGAATTCTATTTTTAGACATATTGGGTGGAATCTATTTTTAGATTGCCAGTCTAAAAATAGATATGTCAAATATTATTAGCTCTTAATAATATTTAGACTCTAAACATTATCTTATTCTCTTGGAGCACTTCAGTTAAGTGCACAGATGTGGCACAGGAGCTGACAGAAGGATTTACGCTATTCCTAAGGGTTTACTGGAGCTATTTCATGGAGGACTTCAGTTAGAACTCATGTGACAGAGTTTGGTGGAGTTGTAGAAGTAGTTGGTAGAGTTGTGTTCAGTTTAACTCAGTTAGACACAATTGAGCTAGTTGTATCTAGTCTAACTGATTGATACACTAGTGAGAGTGGTGTGAATTGATTAATAATTAATTCACTAAATAATAACTCATTAATCAACTGAAGAATACATCAGTTAACTACAGTGCATGGATAGTTTAGTGGAGACCAGTGGAGAGATAGGTGAAAGAGGAAGTTGACTATCAGTTGTGACTATAGTGATGCATTGATTGCATCCAACACTCAGTGGAGATGCCCATAAAGATTGCGTGAGCAAGGCTGGGGAAATTGGAGGTCATCCAGAGCCATTCTTCAGCAAGGATTGCGCAGTACAGGTAGGCTAGCAGGTGGCAGAGATTGGTGCATGGATTTGCAAGATCGGGCCTGATTAGTGTGTAGTGATTGTATTGTACTGAAGGGGAATTTTATGAGCAAACTTGTGGTGTTGCAATAAGTTCATCGCTTTCCACTGTGGTAGCTAAAAATTTTATGGAAGATTTTGAATCTAAAGCTTTGGCTTCTGCTCCTTTTAAACCTAGGGTTTGGAAGCGGTTTGTGGATGACACATTCATAAACTGGTCTCATGGCCGTCAAGAGTTAGATTCTTTTCATCATCACCTAAATTATCAATTTGACTCCATCAAATTCACGATGGAAACAGAGACTGATGGAAGCATTCCTTTCATTGATGTTCTCATCTCTAGAAATAATAATGGCTCTTTCTCGCACCTTGTTTTTCGGAAGAAAACTCATACTGAGCAATATTTGCATTCTTTCTCTCATCATCTTCCAGCTCAAAAAACTAGAGTCCTTAACACTTTAGCCACGAGAGCTCTTATAATTTTAGATAAGGATCATTTAGATGAAGAGAAGGCCCATCTCCTTCGGGTCTTTGAAGAGAATGGCTATAGTAAAAGTTAGGGTTTGAAGGCTTTCATGAATGCTAGTAGAGGTCCAAATCAGAAGAATGTAAAAGATGATTTTGTTGGTAGAGTTCATTTGCCTTTTATACAAGGTACCACTGACAAGATTGCTCGGATTTTAAGGAAGCATAAGATCTCTTCCTCTTTTAAATCTTTGAACACCATTCTTGGTTCCCTTAAATCATTTAAAGACCCGTTGGACCCCATAAGCCTAAAAGGTGTTTATTTGATCTCGTGCTCTTGTGGGATTCCCTACATTGGAGAAACAGGTCGGTTGATTAATAAGAGGATTCAAGAGCATTCTGCTGATATTAGGCATGGTAGAATGAAGTCATCAGCTCTAGTTGAGCATGCAGAGAAGACAAAGCATCACATTTGTATGGAAGAATCTAGAGTCATTGCTAGGGTTGAGCATTTCCATCATCGTAAATTTAGGGAGGCTATTGAGATTGAGAAGAGGCCCCATACGTTGAATAGAGATGACGGGTGGAAAGTTAGCAGTTGTTGGATTCCATCTCTTTGCTCCCAGTAGAGATTCTTTCTCTTGTGTTTTTCCTCTCTTGTTGTTTACCTATGTTTTTGCTTGATTTATTAGTTCTATTGCTGACTTAATTTTATTATAATTTCTTTTTAGATAGTATTATTGTTTTATTCTTTTTAGTTAATTATTTATTTTTAATTTTGATCTTATTTTATTATAGATATATATAGTTATATATATTTAGATTTATAGTTTATTTATTCTTTATTTTATTTATTTTTTATTTTTATTTATTTATTTTTTACTTAGTATTTATTTTTATGATTTTTGGCTCTTTTGTTAGTTTGGTTATTTTATTTATTTTTATTTGACATGGTCTTTATTATATTATTTTATTGCTCAAGGGTGGGAGTTTTATTTTTATTTTTATTTATTTATTTTCATTTTCGACTTGTCTTTATTTGTATGATTTTGCCTATTTCGATAGTTTTAAGTTTGATTTATTTATTTATTTTTTTTTCTAAATGACAGGGTCTTTATTTTATTACTTTATGGGATTTTTATTTTATTTTTAGTTTTATTTTATTTATTTATTTTATTTTTTGATCGTTTTTAACATCTATATATTTTTTTTCCTTAGGTTTTGACCGTTGCTTTTCTTTGCAAGATATAAATTTGATAGTCGGATCAGCTAGTCTTCAGTTTCCTGATGATGAACTACAATTATTAGTTCGAAACGCATCGGTTCTAAAATTTCTCAGGTGATTTCCCAGAAGATTTATTTTAATATGATATGGATCACAGAAGCTTACACTCTCAAACCATAAAGCAGTTGCGAGGATTTCTTAGGTTAACAAGGTATTATCGCAAGTTTGTTAAGAATTATGGGAGAATAGCGGCACCTATAACAACATTATTGAAGAAAGATGCATTTTCATCGACTCCTGAAGCAACTAAGGCCTTTGAACATCTTAAAGAGGCAATGTGCCTAGCACCAGTATTAGCTACACCAAACTTCACAAAAACCTTTTTTGTGGAATGTGATGCCTCACGAAATGGAATTGGTTTTGTTTTAATGAGAAGGAAGACCCATTGCTTTTAAAAGTCGTCCAATCAAAGGAAAGTATTTACAGAAAGCTATTTATGAGAAGGAAATGTTGGCAATACTACATGCACTAAAGAAATGGCGACCTTACCTAATGGGAAGACACTTCAAGGTAAAAACTTATCATGATAGTCTTAAACACTTTTTGGAACAAAGACTATCTTCAGAAGAGCAAAAAAATGGATCACAAAGACGTTGGGTTATGACTTTGAAATCATCTACAAAAAAGGGAAGCTAAATGTTGTTGCTGATGCACTCTCAAGGAAGGATGAAGAGGTGGAAGCATTGCTTTGTGCCATTTCTATTATCCAACCAGATTAGATAACTGAAGCAAGGGATGAATGAAATAAGGACGAAGAAGTGTGGACACTCATTCAAAAGTTGCAGCAAGATCCTAGTACATCTAATACATTTAGTTGGAAACATGATTCCTTATGGTACAAAGATCACTTATATATCTGCAAGAATTCCCAACTAAAACAAAATATTCTTTTGGAATTGCACACTTCTCCTTTAGGAGGACACTTAGGATTTTTAAAAACTTACCACAGGGTGAAGGATTTTTTTTTTTTTTGGGATGGCCTTAAATATGATATTCAAAAGTTTGTGGCGGAATGTTTGGTTTGCTAGCAAAATAAAGTTGAGACAATTAATACCCTGGGTCTTTTACAACCTTTATCCATTCCAATTCAACGTTGGGAGGAGATTTCAATGGATTTTATCACAAGTTTACCTAAGTCCGAAGGAAAGAGTGTCATCATGGTGGTAGTTTATCATAGACTTACCAAGTATGCACACTTTTGTGCATTATCTAATCCATTTAAAGCAAGTACAGTTGCTATTGCATTTATGGAAACAATTCAAAAGCTACATGGAAACCCAAAGATTATTGTAAGTGACAGAGATCCCATTTTTACTGGAAATTTTTGGACAGAATTATTTTCTTATTTGGGTACTCATATAGCTTATAGCTCATCTTATCATCCTCAATCTGATGGTCAAACTGAGATAGTGAATAAATGTTTGGAAGGATATCTTCGTTGTTTTGTATCTGATAAGCAAACACGATAGGTCAAATGGTTACCTCTTGTTGAATGGTGGTATAACACTTCCTTCCATACTGCAGCAAAAATGACCCCATTTATGGCACTTTATGGATATCATCCACCATCCATCACATCTTCTTTAAGAGAAAATGCTAAGGTTCAAGCAGTGGAAGATCACATCGAGCATCAACAAGAAGTTGTCTAACTCTTAAAGGATAATTTAAATTTGGCACAAAATCGAATGAAACAATAGGAAGATCAACATCGCAACGAGAGAAGTTTTGATGTAGGAGACTAGGTATTTTTACGGCTACAACCATACAAACAAATGTCCCTCAAGCAAGCTAAGAAGGATAATAAATTATCGCCAAAGTACTATGGTCCTTACAAGGTGTTGCAAAATTTTGGTACTATGGCATACAAATTGGAGCTTCCTACTTCTTCGCGAGTGCATCCAATTTTCCATGTTTCATGCTTAAAGAAGGTTATAGGGGACAAAATTCCAGTTCAAACAATATTGCCAGAACTTGATGAGGAAGGAAAAATCATATTGGAACCTGAAGAAGTCACGGAAACAAGAACTCGACAACTATGAAATCGATCAATTTCAGAGTATCTCATTGAATGGAAGAAATTACCCATTGAAGATTCTACATGGGAGGATGATAGTTTTATACATAAGCATCTGGAGCTACTCAAGCGTTGAGGACAACACTTTTTTCAAGGAGAGGGGCATGTTAGGTCCCTATATTACTAGTATAGTCCCTTACTGTTGTTAGTGTAACCCACTTATTGTTATTGTTGTACCCCTGTAACCCCAATATTGTTATTATTGTGCCCTTACATTATTATTGTTAGTTCGGCTAGGATTATATTGTGACACCATGGACTCCTATATATAGAAGGAGGTTTTTTTATTTGTATCATCCAAGAATTGTTCTTTTATGTAATGTATTGGAGGTTTCCCCCTCGAAGTGGTTGATTTCTAAGGTGTTGATCTCTCTTTTCTTCTATTTTTGGAGCTGGTTTCATAACATACTCCCTCTGCCAATCTGGCTCGAAATTCCCCCCTCCTGGAGGTCTCTGTTTGAGTGGAATCTTCCACTCAGTCTCCTCTCTGCATCTCCAATTGTGGCTGCTCCACAAACTTTTGGGTCTGCTTCTGAGACTGCATGTTGAGAGATAATTTCTCCCTCTCAACCACCAAGTCACTAACCACTGCTTTTATCCTCAAAGCCTTGCATGCATCCTCAACCTCGAGAGCATATAGGTTCTTGGCTCTTGAACCGATTTGCTTCCCCTGTCCCGTGGCTATGTGTTTAAGGAACACCTTTCCTTTTCTAAACATCACCTCATAACCACGGTCTTCCAATACCGCCACGGAAACAAGATTCTTCCTTAGGCCTAGAACATACAAAACATTTTCTAGTCTGAGAGGGGAGCGAGACTCCCTTTGAAAGGTAACTGTACCTATGTTGGTCATGCTATACCTCCTGTCATCTCCAAACTCTATGTTCTGCTGGAGGTCCTTCTCCTCCAAGTCACTGAAGAGATATTTATTCCCCGTCACATGGAACGGGCACCATTGTCTAGATACCACATGCATCCCATTGTAGTGCTGGACATGCATGAAATGAGAGTAAAATCAAGCTCAAGCTGTGAATCCAATGCTTTGTCCGCCGCAACTACAGACTCCTTCTTGCTTGCTTTCTTCTGTGGACAATTTGTAGCATAGTGCCCATGCTCGTGATATTGAAAACATATGATCCTGGACAAGTCTTTCTTGCTCGCTTCGCCTTGGGATTTCTTTCCCTTGGCCTTATTTGCCTTATTGGCCAAGCACAATCTTCCTTGCCATTAGTCTTGGATGAGGATCCATCCCTAGTATTCTGCCTAAATTCTTCTTGTACCAAATCTGACCAAATTCTCTCCCAATCTAGTAACTTCTCCCTCCCATTGACAAAGTCTTGATAACTATGCCAGCTCTTGGGAAGGGCTAGAATTTCTAGGCTCACCAATTCATCCTCTGTTATGGTCACACCAACACTTCCAAGCTCATCTCAACATTGAGTGAACTTCGCCAAGTGTGTTGGTACCATCTCACCCTCCTCCTTCTTGATTTTCCCGAGCTTTTCCTTCAGCGCCAACTTCCTTTGGTCGTTGTTGTTCTGAAACTGATATGTCAAGGCCTTCCACATTGCATATGGAGTCACCTTGCCATGGAGAATCGAGACAATGTGATCTCGAAATCCTCTAATAAGATCCTCCTCGCCCTTGCTACCTTATTTTTCCAAGCATAAAGAAGAGCGGTGTCTGCGGCTGCGGGCTTGGGAATATCATTATCAATGAATTATTTCAACCCATTGTCGTCCAGAACTGCCTCCATTCTGTCTTTCCATGCAATATAATTAGAACTTCCCTCGAGTGCATATTCCAATATTAATCCATTGCACGCCATCTTGATCCTCTTGTTGCTCCAAAGAAAGTATCTGCAAGTTTGAATACTGTTCAACACAAACTCAATTTCTTCTCCACTATTGTGATTCCTGGTGCTCTAATACCATGTAGAAATTATATGAACAATATGTATACCAATGGATTCAATCTGATCATGCGATATCCTAAAGCAAGATACTGAATCCTTCTACAAATTAATTGCGGAAAATAAACACGATCGCACAATCACACCAAGTAAGAGAAAGCAAATCAATCCACAACACAAGATATTTTTCCTGATGAAAGCTTACTGCTCAAAACCCCTCTATCTCTATTATATAATGAACCAAGGAATCATGAAAAAATAAAATGCACTCTTCTCACAAGAGTCTGCTGCACTATCATGACTGTCTCACACTGATCCAGACAAAATCGACCAACACTTAGCCAATTTCCTGCCTCTGCTCAACCTGCCTTGCTTACGCAATCCCTAGGAAATGAATCCCTATTAAATAGGATAATTAGCCTTCCTTGACTACGCAATACAACATGGGCATCCTATGGTGTATATAATTGCGCCCGAGCAATTTACTATAAATACAACTGATAGATAACTTCCCTTTAACCTCTGTCTCAACTAATCTTCATTAGAACTGACATGCATGCAACTATTAATAGTAAATCATCAGTCACTTGACAGATCAATGCATGTGAATTAAATTTGATTTAATTCACTTGACCTCTCACTAGTGCAACAATCAGTTACAACTAGTTAAATTGATTTTAACTCAATTAATTGAGTTAACTGATTTCTCATGCATTAAACTAATACACTAACTGCAACTTGGACTCTAAAACAAGTAGAATCACTCTAAATGCCTCACCAACCACCCTCAACTCAAATTTCATGAGCTAACTGAGTCTATCACACTTAGTTAACTATTACAAGTGATTACAAGATAAGATTACAGTTTATTGTCCAATTTATTTAAGGCATTAATAAATTTGACACACATTTCTTCTAATTTAATTAAGAAATAATTAAATCAAAATCCTCCATGGTAGCCATTTTTGGATGCCATTTTCTGGATGTTGTTTCTAGATGCCAATTTCACTGTTTCTTGTTGCAAATTTCAACTTTAATTCTCTTTGTGAAGGATACTAGCCTCCTTGTTTTATGGTTGCTCTTGGGCCTTTATTGTCCATGCTTTTAATTGTTGGTTGTGTGCCCAATTCCTTTTTTTTTCCTGCTTGTTCATTTAAGATATCTCGTTTGGTCATTTTTTCCAACATTTTTGTCATTTTCCTGGGTCCTAGATCGTTCTTGGACTCTTCATCTAATCTTTTATCAGTCAATCTTGAGAGGAAGGGCCTAATTGCATTTTTTGTCGTAATAGCAGAAAGTTAGACCTCCTTTTCATCTAATTCTAGAATTTATGTGGTTTGGATAGGTACTAGGGCATCTTACAGAGGGAGCATATCATGAAACCATGCTTGCTTTATTATCGTCTCATTAGGGATCAATGAGGTTTCCACATTTTCCATGGGTACTCGCATGTATTCCTTATTCTCCAAATTGGCAAGGACGTTATATCTATTTCTTGAGGGATCATGCCTATTAGCTCTGCTCCTTTATGGTAACTAAGCTTCAAGAGGGCATTTTGAGGGTGATGGGTCTTGAGGAGCAACAGGAGCCACCCCAGATGCCTTAGGAAATCCTGCTTACCTAGCTTTCATGTGACAATGTTTAGGTTACTGCTATTGATCCCTAGTTCCACAATGCTTCCGAGTCTCTTCTGCTTCAATACAATTTCAAGCAAAATGGCCATATTCATAAAACATTTTATAGCCTTGAAAGGGATTTGATCATAATCCACTGGTTGGATAAAAGACTAGTTACCTAATGAAAGCTAAATAGCCTCAAGGAGGCTTTTCTCCAAGTCAACCTCCACATATATTCTAGCACAAACAAACATTTTGTTGTGTGGTTGTGCTCGATCAAAATACTTCCCAAGGGCACTGGCAGTACTTCTGATAGTTTCTTCATTCCAACAATAGAGAGGTAGATGAGGAAATTTAACCTAAATGGGGACAACCAATGGAATGCCATTCTATGAATTGAAAGCTGAGGTCCATTAATTGAGTTAAATCCATAAAGATCCCACAAGATCTGAGCTACTTTGGAAAAGCATATCCCAATTTTTTTTTCTTCAAAGAGAAAGGTATAAAAACCCTTTCCATAGAATGATAATAAAATCTTTTATTTGATTAATGGCCACTAGTTCTTGTCAATCCAAGTATTTATGGATCTAGGGGAAGGCCAAGCCCTTGTAAGTTTTCCAATCAAGCCTCTGTCTACTAACCTTAGTGCCATGACAAAAGACTACCCTACATGAACTAAAATCTTAAGAATTTAATCAATCTTTTGTACAAACTACATCAATTGAGACTTTTGGGGCCAAGGACAAGAAAAAATGAGGGCATTGAAGGCATCTATATTTGGAGCATGTGGGAGTGAATGAGACACAACTCCTCTTCAACTAGAGGCCACCACCTTTTGCACGTTTATGACATGTTCCAAAAATACACTTTGAATCTTTTTTAAGGTATTCATGCTAAAGTTAATGCAATTTATCTTATATGTGTTGAAACTTAAATTATAAAATTTACAAATTAAATTATTGAAATGTATATTTTCTTATTAATAATATAATTTTATCTACATTTATATTAAAAAAGGAGTAAAAAATATTTATAAAAGAAGAGGAAGAGTAAAATTAATGGGAAGAAGTAATAAAGAGAAAGGGAATGCTTCTCAAATATTAAAATTTAAAAATAGAAGAGAGAAAATTTAAAAATACAAGGGAGAACAAGAATTAACGAAGTTAAAGAAAAAAAAGTGAAAAGAGCTCACGTGTCGAGCATACAATGATAATGATAAATTGTTAAACACACGCATGGTAAACAAGAAAGTAAACACACAAGGAGGAAGATAAATGTGAGTTATATTATTATTCACCATAGATATACATTTATAATACAATGGTGTGACTCTTGGATTACACATTCCAAGGTCACTTGGACTGCTTTTGTCCATTAGGCTTCCACACCTACCCATAGAGGATTAGGTGTCCAACGTTTCCCCCTTTAATCCGAAGGGGTATGTGTGAGTCCAAGAAGAGAGTTCTAATACAAATCTACAAAGTATGCATGGCAGCACTTAGGCTGAGTGAGCTCTATGAAATGTTGGCATAAACATGTGGTTTAAGGATGACCACCAACACTGGAATGCTTAGTGCAGTTCCTGAAACTCTTCCAAATCTGGCAAGAAGTTGAGGGCTTCTGCTAGAGGAAGTGTCCCTCATATTTGAAGAGGGAGACCTTCAACCTAGAAGAAGGGAGGTCTATAACCTGTGATGGTTTAAGGATGACCACCAACATTGGAATGCTTAATGCATTTCCCTAAACTCTTCCAAATCTGGCAAGAAGTTGAGGGCTTCTGCTAGAGGAAGTGTCCCTCATATTTGAAGAGGGAGACCTTCAACCTAGACGAAGGGAGGTCTAAAACCTGTGATGGTTTAAAGATGACCACCGACATTGGAATTCTTAATGCATTTCCCGGAACTCTACCAAAGCTAGCAAGAAGCTGAAGTCTTCTGCTAGAGGAAGTGCTTTGAATTCTTTGAAGAGAAAGAATATCAACCTCGCATAGATGGTTTAAGGTTGTCCACCAACCAAAGGAATGCTCATGGGCATCTGTGTCTCTGGCTACAACTCTGAATCTGGAATGACAATTTGTGGCTCAGGCTCGCTTGAACTTCTATGTCTCTAGCTACAACTCTGAATCTAGAATAACAGGTTGTGGCTCAGGCTCGCTTGATGTGGCTTCGAAGCTTGTATATGACCACCATTTTCCCCCCTGTCAGGTACAAGGTGAGATGACGACGAAAACTCAACTGCAATATTGTTTAATATTCGAGAACAAGTTCTGACATGTGACTTAAACATCTTCTTGGATGTTGATGCCCATTGCCAAGAAGCGATCTATCCAAGATGAATCTTTGTTCTTGCAAGAGGCTTGTTTCTGAAGCATCTATGTGAAGAATGGGTGAGTCGACCACAGTGCTTGCATGGGTGAATATCAAAACAATGATTTTTCATATGGCCAATTCGATCATAGTGTTGGCATTTTAAAATCTGTTGTTGCTGCTCTGGAAGAGGAGCAGGATTTAGAACAACTGAATGTGAACTGTCATAAAGAAATCCAACATTCTGAAATTTGATGGGCTTGGAGTAGTCTGGAATATGAAAGGACAACTCCTTGTCATATCCAAGACCTATTATGTGCTTGTTATGGACAAGCTCTTCCCAAGGTCTGATGATGGGTTTGGGAAGTGCAGCGTGAGCTTCTGCATCTGCATACAAATCTGCTCTTGTACTAGGCTCAGTGCCCCTGACCAATATCATGTTGCTAATGGGAGTTTGTCTCCATGTTCTGAAAAAAGACAAGTTTAGAATGACAAATCTTATGTTTTAATTCTTCTTGCTGGAGTTGAGATTCCAGTTGCAGAAAATTAATATTTTCATGTGTATTTTGTAGATAGAATTTAATGTCAACAAGAGAGGTTTTGCTGATTTTGATAGTGTCACCAGAAGTATATTGTATCAAAGTTTCCAGGGACTGTAATACTTCATAAACTTTTTCCATTTTCCAAACAACTCAAGCTAAAGAATGAAGGGTGTCACTTCAACTGATAATGCGCCCATTTACATTGTCGTTCAACTTACTTTCAAAAGAATACAAGTGACTTCAGACACCTTTTAATCTTTCTTGAACTGCCAACTATGGAATTCCTAGAGGACAAACTCTACTACTCAAATTATGGAAGACCCAAAACAGAACTGACTTAGCATTGCAAACAAAAGGTTCCAAATTATCTCTCTTTTAATGGATAATTTTTGTAGAAATCATATACAAAAAAATACTGAAAACTGAGATCTTCAAGGATTAACAAAAGACTCCCCAAATCTGAATGTGGGAAAATTGTACCAAGATTCTGAAATTTGTTAGGTGCCTCTTATAGTATTTGAAGTTCACAGAGTAAATGGAATTGAGAGTACCTTTAGTTTAGTGCAAGATATCAACACTGCAAAGATGAAAGTTGGGTAGCCCAATCACCTGAGAGTTGCGCGGTGACTGTGGAGGAGCGTTGTGATGTATGGACCTCTAGGAATGAGAAACCATGGACAAAATGAAAATCATGTTCAAAATGAAAATCATGTTCTTGACTTCCAGCTCTAGCTCTGACATTCCTTTAATATGTCGACATTCCAAGAGGCCAAACTAAAGAACCCATGATGATTACCATTATAAACATGCCCAATCATGTTTTGGGAATTGTGCGAGGAGGCACTGCAAGCGGAGGATATATGACTGTATAGGAGCAGAACGGTGGCATGGGTGCGTTATATACCAAGTGGACCACAAGTAATACGCTGCTGGAATGTTTTTTCACTTTATTTACATTACTCTACAGCTGAACGTACCTCTCCAGAGCTATGGATTCCAGTATTCTCTTCAGCTTTGGGATATCCAACAACAAAATCTTCACAAATAATTCTTCCCACTTGAGCACATCGTTGAACGGAAGCACATAGTGCTTTGAAATTACGACAGGCCTCTACAATCTGGGGACTGACCACTTCATATCCACTTCGACACAAGCATCAGAGTGGCGCTGCAAATATTAAACATTGTCATGGACCAGTGTGGGAGAGCAACTGTTGGAGGGCTGCGCAATGGGGTGCGAGGGTGAACAGGAATCAGTTTAGGCTAAGGGTGCCGATGGTGCTGTGGGAGCACAGTCGAGGGCCGACGTGAGGTAGGAGCCGAGGAGCCGGTGAGCAGTGAGTCTGGGGTTGAGGGTCGACTGTATGGAGTAGGGCGGAGCTCGGTGCTGAGAGGTATAAACACGGGGGAGTGGGGAGTAGGACTGTGATGGATTTGTGGTTTGGAAACACACATTGGTGAAGCGGTTTATGCTCAGAGTATGGAGGGCCGCATAGTGAAGACCACGATGGAGGCAATGTGGATACTCCACAAATGTGATTGTGAGAGACCAACGCAACAATGTGGAGTGAATGAAGTGTGGGCAAAGGGAGAAAAATAATCCACCAGGTTTTCTAACTATTCCATGGAGGGCAGCAGCTTGCTCCGCAACATGGTGATCCTCGCCCGCGCTCCCATGGCGTGGTTTCTCAACAATTTCGTCTCTGAAGCTGTCGAGATTCAACTCTTCAGCTTTATTTCCTTCGTTGGGCTCAAGATCAAAGATATTGAGCTTGTTACCCACATTGTTTTGCCCAAATTCTATGCTCTGATATCAGAACAACATGGTGGGGGGCTCGACTGGTGTGTAGATAGTGGTAGCCATTGCTCGGACTCCAGCTCAATGCAGTAGCGCAAGGTCATTAAATCGAAAGAACCGAGGAGAGTGTTTAACGCAGAGAATGAAGCGATACAAAGGTTTACAGTGTGGTAGGTGTGGAGCGTCAGACTCTTATTGAAACACAATAACGCATGGGCTGATAGGGCAGAGAGACACACTTGATGTTCCTAGAAACAGATTGTGGGCATAGATTATAGCTAGAATATAGTTGACATAATTCTCTCTGATTTAAATGTAAGTTTCTGCAGGAAGGATAGTGCAGGAAGGCACAGATGACAACTAAAATTTAGCTGATTGGAGCAGGGCAGGAGAACGCCCGCTCTGATACCATGTTAAACATATGCATGGTAAACAAGAAAGTAAACACATAAGGATAAAGATAAATGTGAGTTATATTATTATTAACCATAGATGTACATTTATAATACAATGGTGTGACTCTTGGATTCCACATTCTAAGGTCACTTGGACTCCTTTTGTCCATTCGGCTTCCACACTTACCCATAGAGGATTAGGTGTCCAACATACATGATAGGGTGTTTTGTTAAGGCACTTCATGGTGTAAAAGTCAGCACTTCAAAACTTTGTGGACAAAAAATACTAAGGATTAGTGTAGTCAAATGTAATCCTAGCTAATTTTCACTACTTTTGACGAGTTATATGCCCCCAAGCTACTACTAAAACCACAAATTAAACATGCCAAGACACACATAACCTAGCTAAGTTGAATCACATAACCTAGCCGAAAAAAACCATGTGTACCGCATTTTCACGCAAGCTTAACCCTAACAGCTAACGTTATCACAATTCATTACATTTTCTATTCATAGCAATGCCGTTCCAAGTAACCTAACCGCACTTGCGAGCAGAACAGGCTCTGTGCCTTTAAATTAATGTGTTATTGAATTGTCAATTTCACTCGTTAGTTTAAGTCTGAGGCTGAAGGTGTTGGAGAGAAATGTGGCTGCCTCCCTTAAGCCGGTGATTTTCTCTGCCAAATTATTTTTTGTTTGCCCTGATATTTCATTCCATGAGGCGGCTTATTTTGGCAGGGTACAAAGGCCATGGGACTATGATGATTGATTATTTTTTCACATTCACAAAGATTAATGTGCCCTGCTTTGGCATGGAAGCCTGGCTGTTTACACCAAACACCTCTAAGCAGCCGCTGCAGCCTTCCATGACACCCATCTCTGAAAAAAGGCGAATCTGAGTCCTCTGTTACCCTTTTTCTCATCGCCTAATGGTATGCAGAGAAATTATGTTGCAAAATCCGCTATAGTTTTGTGTATTTTAGTACTGTTTTCTATTAAATTAGTGAGTGTTAATAAGCTGATTTCCAGATCGAATGTGTACCTCATTTCTTTATTTTATTTTTTGTTTTAGCATATGCGTTTAGTAGTGAACTGCTGTGTATTGTTGATCTTCAAAGGATTTCTGGTTTGAACTCTTTTTTTCCCTGTAAATATAAAATTGTAAAACGTTATGAACAAGATTGAGTAGGGGCCAGTAATAGGTTTTTATGCTAGGGTTAGGCCCGCAAACCCTAAGAGTTATTCAGTTGAGTTCTGTCGAGCATCTGTAGGCGCGTTTATCTTTTTGCTTTGATAATTTTAAAGAACGTCGACAACTGTATAGAATCAACATGTCATACCCAATGACCGAGGAGGTTCGAACAATGGTCTTAGCAATTTTTCTCGCGCAGCATTTCTTTATGACCTGAAATTTTAAATTATTGTTCAACTAATATTCTGTTTCTTCGTTGTCGCCTATTACAACCTTTATAAGGCCTGCAAATTCCAAATAGCTCAATCTTGGAGAAAGGTTAAATCTTCAATGTGCAGATGAACCCTGTAACAGGGTATAAACTCTACGATAACCACCAGGGTGCACATTTGTATAAGCTTCGGATTTTCAAAATAAACTCTGCAATAGGGTCATACCTCTCCAATAACCAACACCCTTAGTCAAGCCTCCTCTTGCCTAATGCTTCAATCAACCCAGAAAAAGGGGCGAAACTCCGGTATACACCCTGAAATAAGTCTCCACGTTCAAAATACCTCCAAATCTTGAAGAAAGCGGCTTAAATTTGAATATCAACCCTGCAACAGGGTTGAAACTCTTCCAGTAACCACCAGGGAAAAACCAACGGAGGTTAAGGGCTCCAGTTTGAATATTAAAGCTGCAACAGGGTTCAACTCTACCAATAACTTCCAGGGAAACCCTGAAAATATAAGCTGAAATATTCCGGCAGCTTCTACAACCGAGGAGTATTTCAGTCCAGTTATTCATTCATTAATTTAGTGTGCCAACGCAGCTTCCTGTGGGTTAATCAAAATTCCAACTGATAATCAGAAGTAAGAAGTAAAGCAATAATGTAAAATGAGAACTTAATCAGCGAATGTCCCACATCCTACGCACATTAAGAATGTATTCAGGACATACATTAAGAAAGTACTGAGATTTTAACTCAAAATTAACAAGGTTGTAACAGTTGTAATATAAATTCAAATTCAAAATTTAAAAGATTTCATTTAATAGTTTTAAGTATTAAATTTAAAATTTAGATTGTGTGTGATTTTATGTAATATTATTAAATTTAACTATGGGTCTGGATAAATAGTGATGATTGGAAGTTATTGGTTCAATTATGTGCCTCACTTGAGTGATATATTGCATATGATGAAGATATAATTTTTTTTGAAATTATATTGCATATGATGAAGATATAATTTTTTTTTTTGAAAATAGGGAAAATGCTTATCATTGCTAATAATGAAGGTACAACTTGAGTGGGCCTAATGGTTAATAGGATGTGTTTCTTCCTAAGAGGTCACAGGTTCAAAACCAGGCCAGCAGGGGTAATGTATGCCTTTGTAGACTCAGCCGTCAAATCGCTGCATGGAGGTGGGTCCCTTGTCCCACAAACAAGGGGGTCTCATACACCAATTTGGTGTCTGGCTTGGTTGTGACTTATAGTAGAAATAGAGGAGACAGATTCAAAAATCAAACAAATTTTGCGAGATGCAGAGTGTGGTTAGCAATTAAATCATGAAATGACCCATCCCCTGCAAAGAGACGGATCCAAAAATTGGAAAAATCTTCTTCCAGGCTCTCTGAAATACCTTCCTTAGATAGATGATCCGCTTCTCCATTTTGGACTCTATAGATACGAGAAATAGAGAGTGAAACTTTTTGATATAGACTGAGTTTTGCAATTCCAGACATTGAGATTTGGAGAGTTGAGAGAGCCTTTGTCGTTTTCCCAGTTGATGATAGATTTGGAGTCTCCAAAAATTGAAAGATCTGTGAGGCTGAGCCAAAATGCATAGTACAAACTCCCTTGAGTGCAAGTAATTCGACTCCACTAATTCAACTCTAGTGTTGGATCCCTTTCCACAGTGCTAGTGGACTCTGTAAAATGTCCTAGGCCCAAGATGAATGGTCATTTCGCAACCACATAATCCAAAGTAGGAGGCCCCATCAAAAGAACCAACCGGAAAGTTAGACCAAAAGTTACTAGGAGGAAGAATGGGGCGGGTTGGCAGAATGTTTTAGATAGGAGTTAATTCAGCATCTGGAGTGCTAGATTTCGAGCAACACATGGTAAAAAATGAGGGCATTTTCTACTCCGCCAAATCTCCCATATGATGAAGAAGGCCAGATTGCAATGGGTTTGTTGTTTCGAAGTCCAACTACTAGAACGAAAGACAATATTAGAATGGTCCCAATCAACAGGTGAGTTAATTAGATGTAGCACATAAGTCCAGATAGAAAAGGCAAAGGGACAATGAAGAAAGAGGTTGTTGGAGTCCTTTCCAATAGATGAGCGAAGGCAACAACACACAAGTCTAGCAAGAAAAGGCAAAGGGACAATGAAGAAACATGAGAGGAAAGATAACACCAACACGGGCCCTAATAGCCTCTCTTAATGGACATCCCATGTCAAGATCTTGTTGTGCACCACCAACTTGGAGAAACATTTGAGTTTGAGCGGAAAATTTAATTTCTAGGATCTAGCTAGCCAAGAGAAAAAAGGGTATTTGTTTGGGGGGATGGTAGATGATCTGATAGGCCTCATGTGCCATCCTTTCTTTGTTGAGGGCCACCGAACCAAATGAACCTATTTGGTTTTGCTAATAGGAAAATCTCGACAAGCTTGAGGTTTGTTATGTATGTTTGTCATTCCAGAATGAAGGCCTCACGAATTTCAAGTTTAGTGGCATCTTTATAATGAGTGAAAGATGAATAGGAAAGATGAGCTGAAGCATGTCTTTAATCACATAATAACCATGAAAGTGCAAGAATGTAATGAGAGGAGAAAGTAAATGCGGACCTGTCTAGCCAAAGAAGGAGTCCAACCCAATATGAAGAGAAGTTCCCGAGCCAACCTCCCATCTACGATTCCTGAAAAACAAATGTTTTGTGAGGAGAAGACTGTGCCAAGAAACAAAAATCTTGGGAGGATCTGGAGCACCGACAGGTATCCAGCCAATTAGATCTATATGTTCTAAAGATATTTGGCCTTGATAATTTGACTCCAAGGACCATCATTACAAACAACTCGCCAAAGATTTTTTAGGAGCAATGCTAGATTGAAAGAGGAGGTGTCTTTAATACCCCAACTACCTTGATTAACCAGAAGGTTAAGAGTCTCCAAATTGGCGAGGTGAAATTTGCACTTTGGCTTTGTTTTAGCCCACAAGAAACCAAAGATGATTGTGTTGATCTTACAGATAACTCCTTTGGTTAGTGTAAACATATGCATCCAGTAAATGGGAATGTTTTGAAGGATTATGTTGATTAAAACTATATTCCCACCCAATCAGATCCATGAATGTCACCATTGAGTGAGCATATCACCCAGTTTGAGAAGAAGCCAATCCCAATCCTTGTTTTTGTATCCATTTTCCTTTAGAAAGAACCCCAAATATTGGAAACCTTCATCCAAATGGGAGACTTTAACCCCAAAGGAATTGGCAATCTCCACCCAATGAGATCCATGAATGTCACCATTGAGTGAGCATATTACCCAGTTTTAGAAGAAGCCAATCCCAATCCTTGTTTTTGTAGCCATTTTCCTTTAGAAATAACCCCAAATATTGGAAACCTTCATCCAAATGAGATACTTTAACCCCAAAGGAATTGGAAATATCCACAGTCCAATCGATCTCAGGGTCACAGGAGATCAATAAGGACTTTTTATAGTTCATGAAAAGTCCCAAGGTAGATCCAAAAATAGTGAGGATGTTATGAAGTGCCTGCAATTCAGTAGGGCCCGATTTCCCAATTGCTAGCAAGTTGCCCACAAACATTAAATTTTGCATCCAAAAATGAGGCCGCGCTGTTGGCAATATGATGCAGAGTGTTGTCCTTGATGGAAACCCACTGAATGAAGATGAAGACATGAGATTTTTGGCATGTGTTGTCCTTGATGGCAATACACCTGATGAAGTTATTCTTGACTTGATGGACTTGGTAAATGATGTAAATCTGATGTGATATGATGTTTGTTGACAATATGATGTAGAGAGTTGTTCTTGAATGGCAACCCACCTGATGAAGATGATGGCAACTTACTTGATGAATTTGTGCTTGATAGAATATGTCTTGATGAACCTGTTTAAAGATGAAAATATGATGTATCTACAGAGATTACAGAAGGTAATGAAGAAAGGAATTCAATATGTGCTAGATCTATGATGAAAAGAGTATGTCTCAAGGCATACGCGGATTTTCCTAGGAGAAGTCGTGTATGCACGCGGTAAAGTACGTGCCAAGTCGCGTATGGGAAAAAGCGCTCATAAAGTGCAAAACCAGGGGTAACCACCATGGTATTGACCCATTGTATTAGGTAATGATTCGTCTAAATGACCCCGTCCAGGAATACCATCGGAAGTAATGTAGTTTTGGGCTCATGGTATTGTTTTGGCTCATGGTATTAAAAAAGGGGCTCATGGTATTGAAAAAGGGTAAACCTATATAAAGAGAAGAAATTCATTGTGCAAATCATGAGTGTGGGTGCAAGATGTCTGAGCTTGAATGAATACTTCTCTCTGAAGGATATCTGAATGGAAAGGGTTACAGTTGAATGATATATCTGAAAGTATGATGCACCAATGATGAAGAAGGGGATCTAGATCTGAAATGTACTTATATTTGCTAGATCTGTTTATGAAATGATTAAATCTGTGATGAGGCGAACATCTGTCTGAGGTAAAGGGTAAAATCTGAAGTGATGTATCTGTTGTGAAGAATTGCAATGACATAAAAGTCTAAAGATCCATACGCTAGTTCGCCGAAGAGGAAGCGCGTATATACGCGGCTTCGCTGAAGAGAAAGCGCGTATGCGCAATAAAATTAGCTCTGTAATATGTACATAAGTATATGCTGGTTTATGTGAACGGAAGCGCGTATATACGTGATATCAGAGAAAGGAAAGCGCGTATGCAAACTAGGGTTTGCTGAAGTCTGGGGTAAGAAATTTCTGATCTGTTCTGCTGGTTTACTGATATCTGTCAGTAATTTATATGTATCTGTTTCATGGTTAACTGTGCTTAAATGTATGGAGTGGGTCCAGTCTGAAAATAGAATGAAACGTGGTCTGCAAGTGGTGTCCTAAAGGAAGCTTTGGATCCAGTGTGAAAATTGATGAAACGTGGTCCATAGAGCTGCTGAGGGTTGTAGCCTTCAGTCAGGTGGTTGTAGCTCCCTTCCAGGTGAGGCTGGTAAACGAGAGCAGGGGGTCGTAGCTCCCTTCCAGGAGAGGCTAGTAAACGAGTCAGGGGGTTGCTGTCTGCACGAGGCAGTGTGTGACGAGCATAGCGGTGGGTGCACAACGTCTTTGGTAGGAGTACGCGCCATTGTATTGTAAGATGTTTTCTCTATAATAAAATATTGAAGGTGAGCAAGCACGGCCCCGGTGGTTTTCTCCCGACTTGGGTTTCCACCTTAAATCCTGGTGTTCATGTGTGTTGCTTATGTGTGATGGTTTATTCTGTTGTTACTGCACATGCTTACTGCTAACTAAACATCTGATGAATGAATGATGCATAGGTCTAAGTAAAGAACTAAATGCATAATAAGATCTCTGTATATACGCGAGTTTTATGAAGTATATCCGCGTGTATACGCGAGTTGGTTTCAGGAAAGTAGCGTATGGGTTTTAGAGAAAGGAAAAGTAAAAAATTTATCAGTTAGCTCTAAATGCTGATTCACCCCCCCCTCTCAGTATTTCTCCCAACAATTGGTATCAGAGGAGGTCCTTCTGCAGAAGCTTGATCGCTTGAAGGAGATCCGTCGCAATGGGAAGTCAAGAAGGAGTAATGTCTATAAAGCCACCTCTATTCAATGGAAGCAATCTAATATTCTGGAAGGTACGTACAAAAGCATATCTGAAAATTCTTGGTGCAGATGTATGGGCAATCGTGGAAGAAGGTTATCAATACCAGGCAAGTATTCCTACTGATGCAGCTGAAAGAAAGAAGTATGAAATCAATGGCAAAGCAGTGAATGTCTTATTGGGAAGCATGTCTGAATCAGAATTTGCTAAAGTGATGCAGCTAAATTCAGCAAAAGAAATATGGGACAAAATAATTCTGAGCTATGAAGGAGATACAAAGGTAAAAAGTGCAAAACTCCAAACTCTCAGAATTGAATATGAAAATTTAAGGATGCATAGTGATGAAAGTATTGCCAGTTTCTTTCTTCGTCTAGATGATATCGTAAATCGAATGAGAAATTTGGGTGAGGCATAGCAGATACTACTGCAGTTTGAAAAGTCTTAAGATCTTTGACTTCAAAATTTGAGTCAAAAGTATCAGCTATTGAAGAAAGTCAAGATCTGCAAACTCTTACTATTGTTCAACTACATGGTATTCTGACTGCTTATGAAATGAGACAAGGAGGTCCCTCTCAAATCAAAGAAGCTGCTTTTAAGGCGTGTGCAAATGGAAAAGAAAAGGAAGTTGTCAAGGAATCAAATTATATATCAGAAGAAGAAGAAGCAAATTTTGTGAGAAGACTCCAACCAAGTACTGGAAGATTCAAAGGTAAGCTTCCCTTCAAATGTTTTGATTGTGGAAGAGTTGGTCATAAAAGCACTAAATGTCATATATAGAAAAAAACGTGGTAAAGGGAAACAATTTGAAAAGAGGAAGATTTATTATGCAAATGAAGGTGATGATGAAGTGTCTAGTGAAGATGAAGAAGATTCTGACCATGATATTAAACTGCTTATGGCAAAAGAATCTAGAGAAGAAAAGGATATTTTTGTGGATGCTCTGGAAAACAATGATTTTCTTGAAGAAAACAATCAACTCAAAGTAAGCCTAGAAGAAAAGAACATGATCATAGAGACTATTGAAAATCAGCTTGAAGCAATGAAAAAACGCATTGAGGAATTGGAGTGTGAAGTAGTAAGTCTGAGGAAAGATAATGAGAAAGGAAAAACTCTCAATCTTAGATTTGCTAAAGGTTCAGAAACCTTAGATGAAATTATCAATGCTCATCGTTCTCCTCTCATAAAAACAGGTCTTGGATATATTGGAGAATCCTCTCAGAATTCAGCACCAAACTATCTAAAGGCAGCAACTACTGGTCTACAATATTCTGCCTCTCAACAAAGAAGCAAGGACTCTTTACAGGTAAAGCAGGATCATCGCAATTCAAGGAACACTGGAAGGAATAGCTTTCAAAGGAGCTCCAACCAGTAGGTAAATCCAAATAAAATATTTCGTGATTACAAAAATGTCTATTTCAATGGACAATGTTTTACATGTCACAATTTTGGTCACAAAGCTGCTCAATGTGTTGCTTACAAAACCATCATGACATGAGAAGCAAGAAAGAAAAGGTTGGATACTGAACCAAAGAAGAATACCTATAACAACTTTTCTCCTCTTCAAAGTGAAGTTGAATGCGCTTATTGCAATAACTTTGGCCATGAAGAATCTGAATTCAGGAGCAAAGTCCAGCCAAAACAACACTTTCCCTCAAGTTCCAAAGTATGGAAAAAGAAGGAATTACAGGTTGAAAAATGTGGGATAGCATTATTTGCAGAAGGTGAAGAAATTCAGTGGTACATTGATAGTGGATGCTCAAGACACGTGACAGGTGACAAAAGCAAACTTCTTGCATATAATGCTACGAAAAGAAAAGTAACTTTTGGAAATGATACTCCTGCGGTCATTAAGGGAAAAGGGTTTGTTTTTATAAAAGAAAAGGTGAAAGCTAATGAAGTCATGTATGTGGATGGATTAAAGCATAACTTGTTAAGTGTAAGTCAAATGTGTGATCAAGGAACTGGAGTTGTCTTTAGTTCAAAAGAATGTGTGGTACGTGATCTTGATACAGGTAAAGCAATTATAAAAGGAAAAAGAACTCCAAACAACCTGTATATATTGAAGAACCCCAAAGAACAATGTTATTTGAGTAAATCTTCAGAAAATTGGCTATGGCATAGAAGGTTGGAACATCTGAGCTTCTCTCAAATCAACAAATCAAGCAGACTTAAAGCTGTTCATGATCTTCCCAATATTACTCTACCTGAAAATATCATATGCAGATCTTGTCAATTCGGTAAGCGAGACCGAGGAGTACGATTCAATGCCAAAGAAGGATCTTCAAGTAAGCCTCTTGAACTCATTCATACGGACATATGTGGACCTATGAGGAAAAATTCACCACGTGGGGAAGAATACTATATCTTATTTATTGATGATTTCTCTAGGATGTGTTGTATTGGGTTGATTAAACACAAAGATGAAGCATTTGAAAAAATTCAGATCTTCAAAGCATTGGTGGAAAATGAATTAGATCTAAAAATCAAGTGTCTTAGATCTGATCGAGGAGGAGAATATACCTCAAATTAATTCCTTGAATTTTGTGAGAAACATGGCATAAAAAAATAGTTCTCTGTAGCAGGCACCCCACAACAAAATGGCGTAGCGAAAGGATGAATAGAACAATTGTTCAAATGGCTGAAATATGCTTGATGATTACGGAACTCACGACATGCAGGTGAAGCGGCTTATACGGCGGCTAACATTCTCAACAAGGCTCATGTTCGGGTAAATAGTGACAAAACTCCATATGAACTGCGGTATGGTAATTCTCCCACTATGAAGCATTT
>JAXQQM020058561.1:0-40876 GCA_034641835.2 Pinus albicaulis
TACCTCAGCATCTACAGGTTCAGGTGCAGGCAGGAGGACAGCAGACAGACAGTCAGGAGTTCAGGCTCCTGATGTTGAGGAGGAGGAGTTTTATTCTCCAGCGGGAGAAGTGTGCTCATGGAAGAGGAAGCCCAAGTGGCTTCAGGACACCTTGAGAGATGCCACATCTGTTGCTGAGCCTAAGAGGCCGGTCAGAGAGAGCAGACCACCTGAGAGGTTTTGTAGCTATATGGCAATGGCTACCAACATCCTTGACTCTGAGCCTTCTAGCTATGAGGAGGCAGCTAGCCAGCAGGTCTGGAGAGAGGCCATGCAGAAGGAGTATTCTTCTATCATGAAGAATGATGTTTGGGAGGTGGTGCCGAGGCCTGAGGGCAAATCCGTGGTTACTTCCAGATGGCTTTACAAGGTAAAGCATGCCGCAGATGGCAGCATTGAGAAATTCAAAGCGAGGTTTGTGGCTAGAGGGTTCTCCCAGGTAGAGGGAGTTGATTATGAGGAGACCTTCGCTCCCGTGGCTCGATATACTTCGATTCGCTCCATTATATCGATAGCAGCAGAGATGGGTTGGAAGATCCACCGGATGGATGTGAAGACCGCATTTCTCAATGGCTTCATACAGGAGGAGGTGTACATTGAGCAGCCACAGGGCTTTGAGGTGCATGGGAAGGAGTCCCATGTGTGCAGACCGAAGAAGGCCCTTTATGGCCTGAAGCAAGCTCCCAGAGCTTGGTACTCCAGGATAGATACTTACTTGCAGAAGATGGGTTTCACAAAGAGTGAGGCAGATCCGAACCTTTACTATATTGTGATAAGTGAGGAGCCTCTCATTCTGGTGCTGTATGTGGATGACTTAGTCATTACAGGTGCAGAGAGACTCATAGAGCACTGCAAGAGAGATCTTGCGGTGGAGTTTGAGATGAAGGACATCGGCTTGATGCATTACTTTTTGGGTTTGGAGGTGTGGCAAGAGGAGGGGCATTTCTTCCTGGGGCAGGGGAAGTATATTGTGGATATCCTTGGCAGATTCCACATGGAGGATTGTAAACCCATGTCGACACCGATGATCACCAACTGGAAGAATCTTCATGCTTCGGATTCCGAGTTGGTGGATCCCACATTGTACAGACAGCTGATTGGTTCCTTGATGTATCTGGTCAACACTAGACCAAATATTTGTTTTGCAGTCAACACGATGAGTCGGTTTATGTGTGAGCCTAGGAAGGTTCACTGGGTGGCTGCAAAACACATTTTGTGATACTTGTAGGGGACAGTGGATTATTTGGTACCGGAGGACAGGTGGTTCCCTAAGGCTTTGATCTTTGGCCTAGGGAAAAGTGTCTAAAAGAATTTAATTTTTCTCCTAAAGTGACTTTATAAAGTTATAAAGTCAAATCTAATTAAAAGTGACTTTAAGTGATAAAGTTACTAAAGTGACTTATAAAATTATAAAGTCAAATCTAATTTAAAAGTGACTTAAGTGATAAAGTTACTAAAGTCTAATTTTAAAGTGACTTTTAATAAAGTCAATGTAAATTTAGAAAGGAAAAAGTGACTTTGGAAATAAAAGACTAAGTGGGTCTTTATTAAAGTGGGGTGAATTAAAAAATAGAAAGTGAGATTTAAATGAGCATTTTATCTCAGCCCTAGATCTCAATCTATCTCAGCCATTGGATTTAGGGATTCCCCAAAAGTCACTTAGGGTTAGGTTAAAGGAGGAAAAGGAGGAAAAGGTCATTCATTCTTTCATGAGCAGATTGAAAGAAGGAGAGCAAGAGAGCAAGGGAGATTTCTGGGCAGTGAGGAGAAGGAGGCAGCAGCTTGGCACACATTCCAAGGCAGCATTTCAGCAAGACCGTACAGCTGAGTTAGCACACAGTGAGGCAGATTTTCAGGCATGATTTTCTAGAAAAGCTAGGCCGTACAGCAGGCCATACAGCAGGTTTGCACAAAAATCGAGGAGCAGAATTTAAGGGAGGTCGTACAGCAAGTGGTTGTACCTTGGCATGCATTTCTAGGTAGAAATTTGTACAGCCGTACAGCTGTTTTTCTGCACAGAAATCGAGAAAACCGTACAGCTGATTTTATGGTAGCTTGCACGCTTTTCTAGGCAGGTCGTACAGTAGCATTTAAGGCTGAAATTCGACACAAAAATCGAGGAGGACATACAACATTTATTGCTGTTTTGTTTTTGCTGTTTGCACATTTTCCGAGGCAGTGGTTAAGCACGGAAAACAAGATAAGTTGTAAAGTCTGTTTGCTGATTTTTTTGCTGAATATTTCTCTCACTGTAAAAAGCATTTTCTAGAAATAAGAAGGAGCTTTCGAACTGGTTTTCCCCAAGAGTTGTAGGGGGTTTTTCCAGGGTCATGTTGACCAAAAATATATGTGTCAAAATGTGTGAATGACTGTTTTATGTGTGCTGATATTTATTTCTGCATTTTCCAACATTCTGAAATTTTTTCAGAATTTGTGTTTTCAACAAAATTTATTTTCCAGCTTGTTAAATGTATGAATATGGGAAAGGGAATTTAACTATTTTGGAATAATAAGGTGAAACTGAAAACCGGGGTGGGAGTTCTACAATCCATATAGCAGCTTCAGCATAGTTTTCTGGGCAGATTCTGGGCACAAAAATCGAGGAGAAGTACTGTTGTTTGGTGGCACATATTTTGAGGAAATATGTACAATAGCTTCAGCACATTTTTCGAGGCAGAGGGAGGCACATAAATCGAGGAGGAGGCAGTGTTGTACATTCCGTACAGTTCGTACAGTAGTACGGTTGTACAGCTGGGCACAAAAATAAAAAAAGTACAGTCAGAATTTAATGCTGAAATTAATGTTGTAAAATTAATGTTTTGTTAGTTTACTGTTTAGCACATTTTCCAAGGCGACTTATAAGCACAGAAATCGAGATAAGTACATTTGTTAAGTTGCTGGAATTTTTGCTGTAATTTCTGCCTCACTGTAAAAGCTATTTATCAGAAATAAGAAGAGCTTTCGAACTGGTTTTCCTCGAGAGTTGTAGGGGGTTTTTCCAAGGTCAAGTTGACCAAAAATCAACGTGTCTATTTTCTGTGTGTGGCTGATTTATTTTTCTAAGTTTTATTTTTGCATTTCAGCACTATGACATTTCCAAAATTTGTGTTTTCAGAAAATATTTATTTTTCCAGCTTGTTGAATGTATAGCTATGGGAATGAGCATTTAACTTTATGGGTGAAATAAGGAGAAACTAAAAATCGGGGTTGGGAACAGAAATTTCTACATAGAGACTGACGTAGAGGCTTCATGGGCAGCACTGGGGTTTTCAGGCCCTAATTTTGGTTGAGTTCTGTAAATCCCATTTGAAGGTGTGGATCAGTCATTATTTTGGCCTTAGATCAGCGAGTGTGTTGTAGATCTATTATTTCTCTATCGGGTTTTCCAAATCTAGAACTCACGCTTGTTGTATTCAGAAAATTCTTAATAATAAAACCCTCCAGCAGCCAGAAGACCAGTTTTCCCGCATTGGGTTTTTCCCGGGACTATTTGTCCAGAAATAACTGTGTCACTTTGTCTATGTGTGCATGAACTTGTTCTAGATCTAGATTGGTGGAGATCTGTTATGTATTTTGCTTCGATTTTGACTTGAATTTATTCAGTTAATAACTTATCTAAGTAGGAGGAGCATAACCAGATTAACAGTAATAATTTCTGCATAAAGTGTAAAGATTCAGAAATTTTCCACATGGTATTAGAGCAATTGCAGATCTAGGAGGGTCACTAGCAAGAATCTAAAGGTTCTAGCTACAGGAAGTAGCTGGAAAAGCAGCAGAAACACAAATATGAAGGGACAATGCAGTTTTCATAGGCAGATTCACGCAGAGGGAAGAGTGACGCAGTCTAATGTTGTATCCTAGCAAGCCCACACAATTACTGCACAGAGGCAGCTCAGAAACAACGTTGGATTAGTCTGAAGCCTACCGGTGTGATGCAGATATGAATCTGTCAATTCCAGAAAATAATTTAGAAAAGCTACAGAAATTCAAAAGGTGCTAGTAGGGCTAAATTTTTGAAGTTTTCATATTTTTAGCCTAAGCACAAGTGACAAAGAGCAGGAGGAGATCAACTTCTCAGAGAGTTTCTAGCCAAAGAAACTTGCAGTTTGATCAGAGGATCAAAGAGAGCTAAAACATAGTTTATTTGGCAGATTTCCAAGGAGGGAAATCAGTTGCCAAAGGGAGCAGAAGGTGCCTATTTCACCAAGGGCCTTAGATCTATTTCTATAGCAAAGAGAAAAGGAAGTTCGGACACATTCTGAGTAGATGGCTCCTCATGGACTGCGTGATCAGAATAGGCTGGATGGCCTCTGAAACTTTTCAGTTTGGAAGGAAAGGATCCTGATAGTCCTTGAGGCATACAATCTTAGAGACCAGGTAGATAAAAATCTGGCCACACCGACAGATCCGGATCTCCTTCGGAAGCATAAGGAGGCTGATGGGCATGCAAAGCAGCTGATTATGGATGGAATCAAGGACCATATTGTACCACACTTAGCTGAGAAGAAGACAACTAATGAGATGTGGAAGGCCTTGATCTCCCTATATGAGGGAAAATTTTTCCAAATAAATATGTTGTTGGAGACACAGATGAGGTCTTTCATGATGGCCAAGGGACAATACATGGAGCATTTCCTCTTCAAACTGCAATCGATTAGAGATAAGTTGACTGCAACTGGTGCTAAGGTGGAAGACGATGCGATGGTTAGGACTGCCCTCAATGCAGTCACGGATGAGTGGGAAACCTTTGTCCAAAGTATTTTGGGCAGAGCGGACCTCCTAGATTGGGACAGCTTGTGGTCAGTTCTGCGTCAAGAAGAACTTTGCATATTCACCAAGAAGCAATATAGCTTTGGATCGAGCAAAGTGAAGAAGGTAGATGAGGAAGATGCAGCCTCGGCATCGAAGAAGAAGCCAAAGAAGAAGAAGGATCTCTCAAACATCAAGTGCTTCTAGTGTGGTGAAATGGGACATTTTGCGATGAATTTTCCTCAGAAGAAAAAGGACAAGGAAGCATCTTCTTCCAAAGTTGTTGTGGCGGATGATGGGTTAGAAGATGATGCAACCATGAGCGCTCGTGAACCACGAAAGTGGGGTGACATGGATATGTAGAGAAGCTACATAGAAGTAAGGTGGGATCCTTGAGCATCTCATCTCTTGGATCACACACAAGCTACGGAAGCCTTAAGACAGTAGCGGGACAAGTGGAGCAGTGGGTGCATAGATCATAGATGAAGCAGAGGCAGATTTGAAGATTGGGAGGAGCAGCGCAAAGCAGAGCAGCAACAATGTAGAAGCAGCAACAGCGCAGAGGTTGATGTGACTTCAGCAGCGCAGAGTAGAGTTGCTTACTCAGTGTGGAGCTACAGCAGCGCAGAAGGCTTCAGAGGGATGGCGCAGTGCAACAGCAGCGTGAGAGATTTCAGCACAAGGGGCTGATGTGACTTCAGTAGTGCAGAGGGAGTCTGCTTACGCATGCAGAGCTATAGCTATGCATCATTCTTCAGATGCCAGCACAGATCTGTAGCCTATGGAGCTTCAGTGATGAGGATGCAGCCCATCTAACTTGTCTGTAAAAGATTGGGTAGGAGATTCAGTTGTTTCTCTCAACAACTGAAGTTGCAGTGTAACAGATCAACAGTGGTAGTGTTATGAGCAGCACATATGCAACATATTGAGAGGGCGCTGTAGTACAAGGTTGCAGTGGCAGTGGAAGAGTCATGGGCAGCAGTACAAAATGGCAGCAGCAGTGCAAAGTTGAGTGGCAACAAGCCAAGATTTAGCAGTACAAAACCAATACTCAAAGTCTTGTAATACATAGTGTGATGTATTGCTAGAGCACACCCTTGGTGTTAAGACGGAGTGTTGAGATTTTGTGTATTTGGGGTAGCATCAGTGGTGCTCTAGCTCCCAAATTTTGTGGAGGGACTAGAGTACACTTGATCTACAAGACCCAGAAATTGATTTGGGAAATTTCATCTAGGTTAAGAGATATTAAATTAATTAATTATTTTAATGTATTTCCTAAGTTAAAACTTAGGAAACTTAAATCATTAAAATGAATTTAATTAAACATGTGATGAAATTATTCTAAGTCACACAGATCAAGCTTTCTTTTAATCTTAGCCATTGATTCAAGATCTGATCATGGTCTTTGGATTCCCAATGAGAAAAGTATAAAGGAAAGGCTTTGGGTCATTTGTAAAGATACACAAAGGAAAAGCACTAAAGCTAAGCTGAGATACTAGGGCGGGTTTGATAAGAAATATCAGAAGTGTTTCAGCTGCAGAGAGGGGAATTTAGGCCAAGGGGATGATCTGATCCCATGTTCTAGAATCAGCAAGAGGTAGAGATCAACTCAGAGAAGCAGCGCAGAAAAGCAGGAGGGAAACAATAGGAGGGCAGCAACTTATGCTACGCAGGTTCTGCGCAGTCCCTCAAGGACATCGTAATTGCTACAGGAAACCCTCAGGGGTTACGAAGAGACCCTAAGGGGCAGCGTAAGGCCTGCGTCACCCAGTTTTGGGTAACGCATACCTTTCTAAAGCAGCGCTGAGATTCAAAAGGGCTTCAGAGACTGATGCAGAGGCTTCAGGGGCAATGCTGGGGTTTCTAAGCGCTAATTTTGGCTGAGTTCTGTAAATCCCATTTGAGGGTGTGGATCAGTCATTATTTTGGCCCTAGATCAGCCAGTGAGTTGTAGATCTATTATTTCTCTATCAAGTTTTCCAGATCTAGAACCCAGGCTTGTTGTATTCAGAAAATTCTTAATAATAAATCCCTCCAGCAACCAGAAGACCGGTTTTCCCGCATTGGGTTTTTCCAGGGACTATTTTTCCAGAAATAATTGTGTCACTTTTTCTATGTGTGCATGAACTTGTTCTAGATCTGGATTGGTGGAGATATGTTATGTGTTTTGCTTCAATTTTAACTTGAATTTATTCAGTTAATAACTTATCTAAGTAGGAGGAGCATAACCAGATTAATGGTAATAATTTCTACATAAAGTGTAAAGATTCAGAAATTTCCACAGACTTGCTGCTACTTGAACTCCTTTGTTGTCGTCTACCTCCAAGCATGAATGTTGTCATGATAAATCTAAATGTAATGACTCACCAGTTGTAGCCTACTCCTTGGGTACTCTCCTTCCCCACAGACCCCCGAGTTGCAATGGGGTTGTATAATGAAGGAATATGCTACCTGATAGAAGTGAACACTCATTGGCTCAAGAGTCCCCTCTCTAAAGTCCTCTACCTCACCAAACTCAACTATAGCTCGTAACCACTCACAACGACATAATATCCTCCATCCAACCATAAGGTAAGAAAAAAGTCATTTTCCCTCGGCTTTCGCCTTCTTTTATAGAAGGCTTCGTAGGTGACACTTGGCATTTCATGCATAAATAATTATTTTTTATTAATCCAAAATTTGATTATTCACCCACCCATGTGTCACCATCTCACCAACACTCTCCAAAAATTATTTACTTAAATATTAATTTAAAATAATATTTTCTTCACCCCAACAAGACTTCTTGTTTCCTCTCCTAGTTGTCTCTTGATTCCCCCTTTCCTACTCCTTAATTTGTGTTTATTACTGAAGTTAACTGATAAGTCTCAGATTTGTTCCCTAACTACCTCGTAACATAACACAATTTTCCTCTTAGATTGATATTCTTATGTTGGCTCTTGCCACATGGAGGTTCTCTAAATTTCTCCAATTTGAATTTATTAATCTTATTTTAATTCACCACCCTCTTCTCTTAATGAAGTTTTTTTAAACTATTTTATAATTAATATTTATACTTAACTCTTTGTCCCTCTTTCCCCCTTTTGTCTAATTAAGTTACTTATGTACATTATCCACTTAATATATATATATATATATATGGAAAGGGGTAGTGTTCTTAGGGTAAATATTTTATTTCTTCCTATTCTTCCCTTACCCTAAGTTTTATTCTTGATTTAATTTCCTTGGTTCTAACATCATATATTACTTGATATGAATTAGTAGGATTTTCATTTATTGATTATATTTACTAGTTTCTTTAATGATGTCGAGGGTGTCAAGTTGGTCATGCCCTTTAAGAACTTCCCTTCGAAGTTCCAAGGGTACCATGCCTAACGGTTTATTTGTGATGCCAAGGGTGCCAAGTTGGTCGTGCCCTTCAAGAATTTCTCTTCAAGTTCCAAGGGGGGCATGCCACTTTCCTTTCAAGCATCCAGTAGTTATGAGGGGAAAGTGTAGGTGCAACGACAGAGACCTCTATCATCTCATATGTCACCTTCTATAGTGAGACTAATGGTGTTGGGTATCAAGGAATCTGCCTTGATGCGTGCCCCCCAGAAAATCCTCATGAGCAACCCAAATTTGGGACCTACCCCCATGACATCATGATCTTCAAGGCGAAGGTGTTTTGACCTTTCCAGCCTAAGTCACAATGGAAGTGATAGCGAGTGAGATCAGGGACACTGTCCCACCCCTCCCATGTTGTTCCTGTTGTTCCATCCAATTGTACAACCCCATCACCCATATGTGAGTCATTCATCCAAGAAACTAACATGTTCCTGCAACCACTGACATGTCATCAGAGTATATATTGTAATATTCCTAATTAGCTATGGCTAATTGGAATATTTGATTTTGCTCAATTTTTCCGTCTATAGTCTATTCATAAATAAGAAGGTGAGTAAAGAAGACATAACTCACTTTGGAAATAAAATTTCACTCCCTAGTAGCACAACGTTGTAACTTAAGTGAGCCAAGGGGGGCCAAGAGACCATGCAGAGAGGGGGCCCAGGAAGACACATGGAGGGACTGCGCAGGCCAAGAGGAAGCACGTGGAAATGTTGGAGGAGGTGAGCCTTAGGGTTGAGAGGGGCTAACGCTATATAGAGGGGAGAGCCTCCTCATTTTGATCATTCGTTTTTTATGATATTGAGCTGGTCGTTTCGACTTCTTGAGCACGCTGGCTGTTTAGCCTGTGTGTAGCATTGTTTTACTTGCGTTGAGTGTCTCTGATCGGATATCTCGCCCTTAGCCCCGAGGGACTTCGAGTGCCTGCTCTGGCAAAGTAGTTTCTTCAGCATTTTGTGGGAGGATTGATGTTTGGGTTTTCTTGTGGAGCTGGGCATTCAGAGACTCTGCAGTCTTGAGAGAAAGGACGCAATCCATTCTAGGGGAGCTCCGGATTGAGTTTCTTGCAAGGGTTTTGAGCTTGGAGATTGAGCAGAGGATCAGCCTTTTCCTTTGGGAGGATTTTTTTGGAGTTTGAGGCTGCATTTCAGTGGTTCCTATTAAGCCTCTGTGCAAAGCCGTGGAGGACAGCATAATTCCCCAAGGGAGGGGTGATTTTTGGGGGTCAACCACTTCAGATATGATTTATGGGTTTTTCTGTGGTTGATGAGTAGAGGTGGATTCCGGATTTTCAACTCATTACAACGAGGGGATCAGCCCCAAGTCATCAATTCATTTCAGCAGTAGCATCTACACTGCAGTTTTCCAGCAGCTGGGACGTAGTTCAGAGAGCAACTATTTCTTGGATATTCTGAGAGTATTTCTTCACTTGCCTTGAGCAAGTCTAGGTGCCATCACTCTGATCACCTATTGTACTTCATCATATTTCTCAGTATAATAAAATGGCTTAGCATTCTCTCTCTATATTTCTGGATGATTTGTCATACATTCTATGTATGCTATTGTATATCTGCTTTACTGTTATTTTTATGTATTTTCGGGCATTCTAGTTCTATACCACTTGGTGTGTTTATCTAATACTCTTAGACAGAGTCTAGAAAGGGCCAGGTAGCCTCCAGATCTCACCCTCTTCTTAGAGGTGAAATATCTGGTAAACACCCTCCCAGTCCATCTCTGGTTGGAGTTGCTTGTGTTTTAGAGATATCCCCGAAACGAGATATTACAGTGGTATCAGAGCATAGTTCTGGCTCAGCCTGTGGAGCTAGTTGTCTATGACACAGGCGAAGATGCACGACATTTTTTACAGAGGCAGAAAGTACAAAGATTGTGAGTGTAGGTTGGAGAACACCTACGGAGAGGGAGACTGTGTTCGAGTGGTGGACACAGAACAGGAGGATCCTGTGATAGAAGCAGAGCAGGAGGAGCCTGTGTTAGATTCAGAGTAGACAGAGCCAATGGCAAATGATAGTGAGGCAAAACATTTTGGGGAGGCACTCCTCAAATCAGTGCAAGATTTAGCAAGATAGATTGAGGTGATGGGCCAGAGATTCACCGCTGTGGAGGCTAGACAGCGTAAGACCCCACGGGTTTTCCAAGTAGGTGAGGGATCGGGTAGATCCCACCATTTTCCAGAGCATGGTGCTATTCAACGTGATACCACTTAGCAGATGGCTTCACATGTGCCTACGCACTCTACCATGCCCACTTTCTTGGGAGCAGACACAGGGGCAGGAGCCCAGAAGGAGGCAGAGCCTGGGTATATGGGTGATTATTTCGCAGAGTATCAGGCCTATGGGCAGGAGTTCAGGGATGCTCTCTCGCTCAGAGATTTTGTTCAGCTTCAGCTAGACAATAGACCCCGCGACCATCATAGAGAGCACTGGCATTATCATGACGGAGATACCCACGACACGGCTAGCAGATTTCACTTGCCTACGTTTTATGGTTCATCAAACAGTTTGGCGAAGTCTTGGGTGGAGAAGCTGGACATCTATTTCCAACTTAACCAGATGTCGGAGATGGAGGCCATCAAGGTGGCGACATTACATTTGGATGGTGAGGCCCAAGACTGGTGGTTCCATGGGATGGTTACGCTCAGACATTCTACATTGATGACATATGCTGAGTTCACTAGGAGATTGATAAAGAGATTTGACCAGAGGGATCCAGAACAACACATTGTTGAGCTGACGAGGCTCAAACAGACCGGGAGCCCAGAGACATACATGCAGATTTCTTGAGGGTTTCAGTGATGGTGCCCGATCTATCCGCGGCATAGATGATCTATATGTTTGTGGAGGGGTTAGCAGGGCCACTTCGGGGTCTAGTCAGATATACTAGACTAGCCACACTCCAGCATGCTATTAGCAGGACCCGGGATCTACAGGATGCATTGCCCAAGACTCGGACACCTTACCCCCAGAGACAGGGCTTCCAGCCCAAGGGGAAGGATGTGAGGATTTCGCCTCCAAAGGGGAATCCAGGATGGGCACAGATGGGTGACGATGCCAAGAGGGAGCTGAAGAAGAAGCGGTTGTGCTTTACTTGTTAGGAGCCGTGGGCACCGGGACATAGATGTGTTGCTGGCAAAGCACATTTTATTGAGGTCTTCTCCGAGAGCAGCGGGGAAGAGGATGAGGAGGATGACGTGGAGGCAGGAGATAGTCATGCAACGCAGGATCCTTTGCCACCTCCACCTCCAGCAGCAGGTGGTGCAGCTTTTGCACCTACCAGAGGAGCCCTTGCAGCATTGCGAGGAGTTCCCAAGTATTTGACACTGTGTGTACGGGGGACAGTACGTGGCCAGCGAGTATCAGTTTTGGTTGAAAGTGGGGCAACCCACAATTTCATCAATGCACAAATGGTTGAGCGGAGAGGTATTCAAACCGAGAGCTTCGATGGATTTTGAGTTTTGGTCCCAGGAGATTAGACCATGATGTGTGCTCGTGATGTTCCAGAGTTATCAGTGAAAATGGGCACCTAAACACTGACTGATCACTTTTTCGTGGTCAATATTCCAGACACCAACATGGTACTAGGTGTTCAGTGGCTTATCACTCTAGGGAAGGTCACGAAAGATTGGAAGGCCCTATAGATGGAGTGGGATGATGAGAAGACAGGGAGGCATGAGAAGATACGGGGTCAACACACATATCCGCCTCAGACTGTTTCAGCTCATCGTATGGAGGCAGACTTCCAGAAGGGAGATATAGAGTGGGCAGTTGAGCTGCGTGCATCAGAGGCAGGGACTACAGGGCAGACGGTGCACCCAGAGATACAGTCCATCCTTGACAGGTATGCCACAGTGTTTGGGGATATTCCGCCGGGACAGCCACTGGACCAGGGGTTCGAGCACACCATTGAGCTTGAGCAGGGCATACAGGTAGTGATTACTACCCCCTATAGGCATCCCAAGGCCTATCGGGATGAGATTGAGCGGGCCATCTAGGAGTTGCTGGCTCTTGGGCACATCAGGCTGAGTACTTCTGTGGTGTTGGTGAAGAAGGATGGCACCTTGAGGATGTGTATTGACTATAGGGCCCTGAACAAGAAGACCCTGAAGAACCAGTACCTTATATACCCAGAATCGATGAGTTGATGGATGAGTTGAGAGGAGCCCAGTTCTTCTCAAATATTGATTTAAGATCGGGGTACCATCAGATTTGCGTGAGGGAATAGGACATTCCCAAGACCACCTTCAGGTGTCACTATGGGCACTTTGAGTTTTTGGTGATGCCTTTCGGGCTAACCAACACCCCAGTGACATTCTAGTCTTGCATGAATCACATCTTTCATAGTAACTTGAGGAAGTTTGTATTGGTGTTCTGATGATATCCTCATTTACAGCAAGACTTGGGAGGAGCATCTCCAGCACAATGAGACAGTGTTGCGCATTTTGGAGGAGCAACAGTTCTATGCCAAGATCTCCAAGTGCAAGTTTGGGTTGACGGAGATGTTGTACTTGGGACATATCATAGGGGTGGACGAAGTGAGATTCCACGAGGAGAAGATCAGGGCCATCAAAGATTGGCTGGAGCCGAGAAACGTGACAGAACTTCGAGGATTCATGGGCATCTGTACTTATTATAGGAATTTCGTCAAGAGTTTCTCATAGCTTGTTGCACCCCTTACAGATTTGATGAAGAAGGGGGAATTCAGTTGGTCGGATACAGCGCAGTGAGCCTTTGACAGGCTCAAGGAGGTGATGAGTAGCTTCCCTGTGCTTGCATTGCCGAATTTTACACAGCCGTTTGTTTTGGAGTGTGATGCGTCGGGAGAGGGGATCGACGCAGTATTGATGCAGGGAGGTCACCCTATAGCCTTTGAGAGCCGAAAGCTCCTTCCACACGAGAGGTTGTATTCTATATATGACAAGGAGATGCTGGCCATTATGCATGCATTTGCCAAATTCCGGCAGTATTTGGTGGGGAACAGGTTCAAGGTGAGGGCTAATCACAACAGCCTCAGGTTATTTTTGGAGTAGAAGCAGCTACAGGAGAGGCAGCAGAAGTGGATCAGTAAGATCCAGGCATATGACTTTGACATTGAGTATGTCAAGGGTAAGAAAAATGTGGTAGCAGATGCCCTTTCACGTAGACCAGTCACGTTGTCTCTTATGAGCTTGGATACAGACTGGAGGGCTCAACTTTTAGTAGAGTAATCTAAGGACATATTTGCATGTGAGGTTCTGGATGGACAAGTGGAAGATGATAGGTATAGGGTGGTCGATGAGATCATCTACTACAGGGACTAGATATTCTTGACTGAGGGATCTTAGTTCAAGAAGAAGATACTTCAGGCATCACATGATTCGCCATTGGCCGGCCATCAGGGGTTTACCAAAACCTACAGGGCCATTAGAGAGAGGTTCTCATGGAAGGGCCTCAAGGAGGACATACTCTAGCACATCAGGGAGTGCAATGTTTTCCAAAGGAACAAGGGGGAGATGAGCCATCCCGCGGGATTATTGTAGCCTCTTCCCATTCCGGAGGGGAAATGGAAGAGTATTTCGATGGACTTCATCACAGGGTTGCCCATGGTGTAGGGCAAGGATTGTATCTTTGTCGTCGTTGATCGACTGACAAAGTAAACACATTTCTTCGCCATATCCGCGCACTACACAGCAGCACAGGTGGCCGAGCTGTTCTTCCGAGAGGTTTTCAGGCTACATGGTCTTCCTAAGACCATCATCAGTGACAGGGACAACCGCTTCATGGGCAGATTTTGGCAGGAGCTTTTCCGGTTGGTGGGGACGGAGTTGACACCGAGTACCAGTTATCACCCACAGACGGATGGACAGACGGAGATAGTTAACAAGTGGCTGGAGGGCTACTTGCGTAACTATGTCAGTGGGCAGCAACGAGCATGGCTGAAGTGGTTGCATCTGGGGGAGTACTGCTACAACACTACACATCACATGTCCATTGGTATGTCACCATTCTATGCTTTGTATGGTATCATTCTTTATCTTTTGCTGATGTGATGTTCGGTGCTAGCAAGGCTCCAAGAGCCAAGATTTGGATCCAAGAGAGTTAGGACATTCTCCGAGCTCTCAAGGATAATATGGCTACAACACAAAACCAGCAGAAGCTGTATGCTGACAGAGGTCGGGTGGAGAGACAGTTTGAGGTAGGGGACTTGGTCTACTTACGATTATAGCCATACCGACAGTCGTCACTGAAGCAGAAGGGAGCTGAAAAGCTCAAGCCCCGCTTTTACGGGCCATACAGGGTGATACGCAGGATTGGACAGGTTGCATATGAGTTGGAGCTGCCCCAAGGCAGCAAGATTCATAATGTTTTTCATGTATCATGCCTGAAGAAGGCACTGGGGCAGCAGGTGACAATGACAGGTGAGCTACCACCCACGGATGATGAGGGGTATTTGGTGTTGCAGCCAGAGGCTATTATTGATACCAGGGAGAGGCAGCTACGGAGCAGGATAGTCCGAGAATTCTTGGTGAGGTGGAAGAATTTGCCGGATGAGGATGCCACTTGGGAGAGTGAGAAAATTTTGCAGCATCCATCACTTCAGTTGCTTGAGGACAAGCAACATTTTGCCGGGGGAGACTGTAATATTCCTAATTAGCTATGGCTAATTGGAATATTCGATTTTGCTCAATTTTTCCGTCTATAGTTTATTCATAAATAAAAAGGTGAGTAAACAAGACATAACTCACTTTGGAAATAAAAGTTCACTCCCTAGTATCACAACGTTGTAACTTAAGTGAGCTAAGGGGGGCCAAGAGACCACGTAGAGAGGGAGACTGTGTTCGAGTGGTGGACACAGAACAGGAGGAGCCTATGATAGACGCAGAGCAGGAGGAGCCTGTGTTAGATTCAGAGCAGAGAGAGCCAATGGCAGATGATAGTGAGACAAAACAGTTTGGGGAGGCACTCCTCAAATCAGTGCAGGATCTAGCGCGATAGATTGAGGTAATGGGCCAGAGAGTCACCGCTATGGAGGCTAGACAGCGTGAGACCCCACGGGTTTTCCAGGTAGGTGAGGGATCGGGTACATCCCACCATTTTCTAGAGAATAGTGCTATTCAGCGTGATACCACTCAGTAGATGGCTTCACATGCGCCTACGTGCTCTACCATGCCCACTTTCTTGGGAGAAAACACAGGGGCAGGAGGCAGAGCCTGGGCATATGGGTGATTATTTTGCAGAGTATCAGGCCTATGGGCAGGAGTTCAGGGATGATCTCTCGTTCAGATATTTTGTTCAGCTTCAGCGGGACAGTAGACCCCGTGACCATCATAGAGGGGACCGACATTATCATGATGGATATACCCATGACACGACTAGCAGATTTCACTTGCCTACGTTTGATGGTTCATCAAACAGTTCGGCGAAGTCTTGGGTGGAGAAGCTGGACATCTATTTCCAGCTTAACCAGATGTCGGAAATGGAGGCCATCTAGGTGGCGATATTACATTTGGATGGTGAGGCTCAAGACTGGTGGTTCCATGGGATGGTTATGCTCAGACATTCTACAATGACGACATATGTCGAGTTCACCAGGAGATTGATAGAGAGATTTGACCGGAGGGATCCGGAACAGCACTTTGCTGAGTTGACGAGGCTCAAACAGACCGAAAGCCCAGAGACATACATTGCAGATTTCTTGAGGGTTTGAGTGATGGTGCCCGATCTATCCGCGGCATGGATGATCTATATGTTTTTGGAGGGGTTAGCAAAGCCACTTCGGGGTCTAGTCAGATCTACTAGACCAACCACACTCTAGGATGCTATTAGCAATACCCGGGATCTACAGGATGCATTGCCTAGGACTCGGACACCTTACCCCCAGAGACAGGGCTTCCAGCCCAAGGGGAAGGATGTGAGGATTCTGCCTCCAAAGGGAAATCCAAGACAGGCACAGATGGATGACGATGCCAATAGGGAGCTGAAGAAGAAGCGGTTGTGCTTTAATTGTCAGGAGCCGTGGGCACCAGGACATAGATGTGCTGCTGGAAAAGCACATTTTATTGAGGTATTCTCCGAGAGCAGCGGGGAAGAGGATGAGGAGGATGACGTGGAGACAGGAGATAGTCATGCAACACATGATCCTTTGCCACCTCCACCTCCAGCAGCAGGTGGTGCGGCTTTTGCACCTACTAGAGGAGCCCTTGCATCATTGCGAGGAGTTCCCAAGTATTTGACGCTGCTTATATGGGGGACAGTAAGTGGCCAGCGAGTATCATATTTGGTTGACAGTGGGGCAACCCACAATTTCATCGATGGACAGATGGTTGAGCGAAGAGGTATTCAGACTGAGAGCTTCGATGGATTTTCAGTTTTGGTCCTAGGAGATCAGACCATGATGTGTGCTCGTTATGTTCCAGAGTTATCAGTGACAATGGGCACCTACACACTGACTGATCACTTTTTCGTGGTCAATATTCTGGACACCAACATGGTACTAGGTGTTCAGTGGCTTATCACTCTAGGGAAGGTCACGACAGATTGGAAGGCCCTAGAGATGGAGTGGGATGATGAGAAGATAGGGAGGCATGAGAAGATACGGGGTCAGCACAAATATCTGCCTCAGACTGTTTTAGCTCATCGTATGGAGGAAGACTTCCGGAAGGGAGATATAGAGTGGGAAGTTGAGCTATGTGCATCAGAGGCAGGGACTACAGGGCAGACGGTGCACCCAGAGATATAGTCCATCCTTGACAGGTATGCCACAGTGTTTGGGGATATTCCGCCGGGACAGCCACTGGACCGAGGGTTCGAGCACACCATTGAGCTTGAGCAGGGCATACAGGCAGTGATTACTACCCCCTATAGGCATCCCAAGGCCTATCGGGATGAGATTGAGCGAGCCATCTAGGAGTTGCTGGCTCTTGGGCACATCAGGCTGAACACTTCTGCGGTGTTGGTGAAGAAGAAGGACAACACCTTGAGGATGTGTATTGACTACAGGGCCCTAAACAAGAAGACCCTGAAGAACCGGTACCCTATACTCACGATGGAAGAGTTGATGGATGAGTTGAGAGGAGCCCAGTTCTTCTCAAAGATTAATTTGAGTTCGGGGTACCATCAGATTCGCGTGAGGGAACAGGACATTCCCAAGACCGCCTTCAGGTGTCACTATGGGCACTTTAAATTTTTGGTGATGCCTTTCGGGCTAACCAACACCCCAGCGACATTCCAGTCTTTCATGAATCACATCTTCCATAGTCACTTGAGGAAGTTTTTGTTGGTGTTATTTGATGATATCCTCATTTACAGCAGGACTTGGGAGGAGCATCTCCAGCACATTGAGACAGTGTTGCGCATTTTGGAGGAGCAACAGTTCTATGCCAAGCTCTCCAAGTGCGAGTTTGGGTTGATGGAGATGTTGTACTTGGGACATATCATAGGGGTGGACGGAGTGAGATTCCACGAGGAGAAGATCAGGGCCATCAGAGATTGGCCGGAGCCGAGAAACATGACAGAACTTCGAGGATTCATTGGCATATGTACTTATTACAGGAAGTTCTTCAAGATTTTCTCATAGCTTGCTGCACCCCTTACATATTTGACGAAGAAGGGGGAATTTAGTTGGTCGGATATAGCGCAGTGAGCCTTTGACAGGCTCAAGGAGGTGATGAGTAGCTGCCCTGTGCTTGCATTGTCGGATTTTACGCAGCCGTTTGTTTTGGAGTGTGATGTGTCGGGAGAGGGGATCGGCGCAGTATTGATGCAGGGAGGTCACCCTATAGCCTTTGAGATCTGGAAGCTCCTTCCACACGAGAGGTTTTATTCTATGTACGACAAGGAGATGCTGGCCATTGTGCATGCATTGGCCAAATTCCGACAGTATTTGGTGGGGAACAGGTTTAGGGTGAGGACTGATCATAACAGCCTCAGGTTCTTTTTGGAGCAGAAGAAACTACAGGAGAGGCAGCAGAAGTGCATCAGTAAGATCCAGGCATATGACTTTGACATTGAGTATGTCAAGGGTACGAAAAATGTGGTAGCAAATGCCCTTTCACGTAGACTAGCCACGTTGTCTCTTATGAGCTTGGATACAGACTAGAGGGCTCGACTTTTAGTAGAGTAATCTAAGGACATATTTGCATGTGAGGTTCTGTATGGACAGGTGGCAGATGATAGGTATAGGGTGGTCGATGAGATCATCTACTACAGGGACTAGATCTTCTTGACTGAGGGATCTTAGCTCAAGAAGAAGATACTTCAGGCATCACATGATTCGCCATTGGCCGGCCATCAGGGGTTTACCAAAACCTACAGGGCCATTAGAGAGAGGTTCTCATGGAAGGGCCTCAAGGAGGACGTACTCCAGCACATCAAGGAGTGAGATGTTTGCCAGAGGAACAAGGGGGAGATGAGCCATCCTGCAGGATTATTGTAGCCTCTTCCCATTCTGGAGGGGAAATGGGAGAGTATTTCAATGGACTTCATCACAGGGTTGCCCATGGTGCAGGGCAAGGATTGTATCTTTGTCGTCGTAAGATCGACTGACAAAGTATACGCATTTTTTCGCCATATCCGTGCATTACACAGCAGCACAGGTGACCGAGCTGTTCTTCAGAGAGGTTTTCAGGCTACATGGTCTTCCTAAGACCATTATCAGTGACAGGGACAGCCGCTTCATGGGCGGATTTTGGCAGGAGCTTTTCCGGTTGGTGGGGACGGAGTTGACACCGAGCACCAGTTATCACCCACAGACGGATGGACAGACGGAGATAGTTAACAAGTGGATGGAGGGCTACTTGCGTAACTATGTCGATGGACAGCAGCGAGCATGGCTGAAGTGGTTTCATCTGGGGGAGTACTACTACAACACTACACATCACATGTCCGTTGGTATGTCACAATTCTATGCTTTGTATGGGTATCATTCTTTTTCTTTTGCTGATGTGATGTTTGGTGCTAATAAGGCTCCACGAGCCAAGATTTGGATCCAAGAGAGTTAGGACATTCTCCGAGCTCTCAAGGATAATATGGCTATAGCACAAAACCAACAGAAGCTGTATGCTGACAGAGGTCGGGGGGAGAGACAGTTTGAGGTAGGGGACTTGGTCTACCTACAATTACAGCCATACCGACAGTGGTCACTTAAGCAGAAGGGAGCTGAGAAGCTCAAGCCTCGCTTTTATGGGCCATACAGGGTGATACACAAGATTGGGCAGGTTTCATATGAGTTGGAGTTGCCCCAAGGCAACAAGATTCATAATGTTTTTCATGTATCATGCCTGGAAAAGGCACTAGGGCAGCAGGTGACAGTGACAGATGAGCTACCACCCACGGATGATGAGGGGCATTTGGTGTTGCAGCCAGAGGCTATTATTGATACCAGGGAGAGGCAGCTACAGAGCAGGACAGTCCAGGAATTCTTGGTGAGGTGGAAGAATTTGCCAGATGAGGATGCCACTTGGGAGAGTGAGAAAATTTTGCAGCATCCATCACTTCAGTTTCTTGAGGACAAGACACATTTTGCCGGGGGAGATTGTAATATTCCTAATTAGCTATGGCTAATTGGAATATTCGATTTTGCTCAATTTTTACGTCTATAGTTTATTCATAAATAAAAAGGTGAGTAAACAAGACATAACTCACTTTGGAAATAAAATTTCACTCCCTAGTAGCACAACGTTGTAACTTAAGTGAGCCAAGGGGGGCCAAGAGACCATGCAGAGAGGGGGCCCATGTAGACACATGGAGGGACTGCGCAAGCCAAGAGGGAGCACGTGGCAACGTTGGAGGAGGTGAGCCTTAGGGTTGAGAGGGGCTAATGCTATATAGAGGGGAGAGCCTCCTCATTTTGATCATTCGTTGTTGATGATATTGAGCTGGTCGTTTCGACTTCTTGAGCACGCTGGCTGTTTAGCCTATCTGCAGCACTGTTTAGTGCATTGAGTGTCTCTGATCGGAGATCTCACCCTTAGCCCCGGGGGAATTCGAGTGCCTGATCGGGCAAGGTATTTTCTTCAGCATTTTGTGGGAGGATTGATTTTTGGGTTTTCTTGTGGAGCTGGGCATTCAGAGACTGTGTAGTCTTGAGAAGGAGGACGCAGTCCATTCTAGGGGAGCTCCGGATTGAGTTTCTTGCAGGGGTTTTGAGCTTGGAGATTGAGCAGAGGATCAACCTTTGCCTTTGGGAGGATTTTGGTGGAGTTTTAGGCTGCATTTCAATGGTTCCTATTCAGCCTCTGCGTAGAGCCTTGGAGGGCAGTGTAATTCCCCAAGGGGGGGGGGTGATTTTCGGGGGTCAGCCACTTCAGATATGATTTCTGGGTTTTGCTGTGGTTGATGAGTAGAGGTGGATTTCAGATTTTCAGCGCATTCCGGTGAGGGGATCAGCCCCAAGTCATCAGTTCATTTCAGCAGTAGCAGCTACACGGCAGTTTTCCAGCAGCTAGGACGTAGTTCAGAGAGCAGCCATTTCTTGGATATTATGAGAGTATTTCTTCACTTGCCTTGAGCAAGTCTAGGTGCCATCACTCTGATCACCTATTTTACTTCATTATATTTCTCAGTATAATAAAATGGCTTAGCATTCTCTCTCTATATTTCTGGATGATTTGTCGTACATTCTATATATGCTATTGTATATCTGCTTTACTGTTATCTTTATGTATTTTTGGGCATTCTAGTTCTATACCACTTGGTGTGTTTATCTCATACTCTTAGACAGAGTCTTGAAAGGGCCAGGTAGCCTCCAGATCTCACCCTCTGCTTAGAGGTGAAATATCTGGTAAACTCCCTCCCAATCCATCTCTGGTTGGAGTTGCTTGTGTTTTAGAGATATCCACGAAACTGGATATTACATATATATAGAGAAAATTTCAAACTCGAATTAAAATTTCAAAGACAAATATTAATTTCAATCAAACCAGATTTGGTCCACTCATCATATGCAAGTGCCTTTGGTGGATTCCTGCCATACTCAATAATCATCAGTAACAAAGTTTCTCAATGTTAGTCATTATCATAATAGCAACATCAACGTGACATGGTCATTAACATCAGTGTTCATTTCAAATCAGAACTAATGTAAGTAGCTAACAAAGGAGACACATCCATCATGGTTATCATAATCATAACACTGATGAGAAACAAACATATCCATCATATCCATAATCATCGTAACATCAATAGAAAACATATCTATCAATCAAATCTATCATCATCATGATATCAATAGATAACATACATATCCATTAATGCTACAATCATATCAATAGAGAAAATACATAACCATTAATGCTATCATCATCATAATATCAATAAATAACATAAATAACCATAAAATCTACTAATAATAAAGTCATGTGTCTAGATCCTCAACCTGAGGTCCTCAAAGAATAAATTGCGGGCCTTAGGGATAAATAATGTTAAAATTCATATCACTGTCAGTCAACTAGAGTAGGGCACTACATACACCCACTCTTAATAATAGACTTCATCTCGAATTCCTTGGAATAGATAAGGAAAATGATGATGCGTCTCTTTGACATCCTCCCAAGTGGTTGAACTAGGACTATAATTGTCCCACTAGACCTTAACCTGGTCCAATAATCGTCGTCTAAGCTACAAAGTTCATTGGTCCAATATGCGAACTGGTTCGGCCATCACTGTGCCCTTGTCCGAAACATGCAAGTGACCTAATTCAATAACATGTGATGGATCTGAAATATAATGACACAAAACAGAAACATGAAACACATCATGAATACGCGCTAGGGATGGAGGTAATGCAAGTCTATATGCTACCGACCCTTTTATTTCTAAGATTTCAAAAGGTCTCAAAATCAATGGAGACAATTTTGCTCCCTTTCCAAATACTATAGAGCTCTTTTGGGGCCTTACTCTTAGAAACACCTTATCTCCTACTTCATAACTTCAGTCTATTCGATGAGTGTCAGCATAACTCTTTTGTCGATCTTGTGCTTCTTTTATCCTCCCCTTAGTCATAGACATTTGTTCTTCCATCTCTTGCACCACTCTTGGTCCTATTAATACCCAGTCCTCTAGTCGATCCGAACTGAGAGGAGTTCTGCATGGTCTTCCATACAAGAACTCAAATGGTGCCACCTTGATGGAAATTTGATAACTGTTATTGTAAGAAAATTCCGCTAGGGGTAAAAACTCCTCCCATCTCTTTTGATGGTCCATCACATACATCTGTAGCATGTCTTCGAGGATTTGATTAGTCCTCTCTGTCTTACCATCTGTCTCAGGGTGGTATGCAGTGCTGAAGTTTAATTGGGTTCCCAAGGCTTCTTGGAAATTGGTCCAAAACCTTCCTATAAGCACTACTATCCTGTCTGATATGATCTTCCTAGGAACTCCATGTAATCTCACAATCTCATCAATAAAAACTCTCGCTATCTCTGTTGCCTTATATGTAGTCTTAACTGGTATAAAATGGGCGCTCTTGGTCAATGTGTCCACCACAAAAAATATGGAATCATGTCGTCTTGAGTTCATAGGTAGTCCCAAAATAAAGTCCATTGATATAACTTCCCATTTAGATTCTGGTATCTCATGGGGTTGCAATAACCCTGCTGGATGTTTTTGTTCAGATTTTACTCGCTGACACTCTAAGCATCTTGCTACAAAGTTTACAATGTCCTTATTCATTTTTTTCCAAAAGAAGAGTAGTTTCAGGTATGCACCCATCTTCCTAACACCAGTTTGTGCCATGTATATTGCATGATGTGCTTCATTCAAGATCAAATCGTGTCTCTCTTCATTTGGTGGCACATATATCCTTCCCCGAAATCGTAGCATCCCATCACTAGCAAGGGAGTATTATTCATATTTTTGGATCATCATTTCGTCCTCCCTCAAACTCTTGCTAACCTCCTTGTATCAGGTGTCCTTAAATTGCAAGTCAAGCAACTTCTCCCTCAAATTTGTCTTTAAGGGAATCACTAAAAATATCTGAGGCCTCCTACTTAAAGCATCTACACCCTATTTACCATTCCTTTTATGTAAGTAATATCAAAATCATATTCACTAATTAGCTCAGACCACCATCTTTGCCTTGCATTTAAGTGGTCCTAAGTGAATATGTGTTGTAGCTCACAATGGTCAGTCCTAAGGTCAAACTTCCTTCCTAGAAGGTAGTTTCTCCAAATATTTAGTGCATAAACGATTGATGTCATTTCTAGATCATGGGTTGTGTAGTTCTCTTCATGGGTTTTAAGTTTTCTTGATGCATATTATATTACTCTTCCTTCTTTCATTAATACACAACCCAACCCTTTCTTGGAGGCATCGGCGCAAACCAAAAAAATCTTGTGCCATATCTTCAAAATTGGTGTCGTCGATAATAACACCTTTAACCTTTGGAATGCCTCTTCAAATTTTTCAGTCCAAATGAATTTCTTGTTCTTTCTTTGGAGCTCAGTAATGGGGCTTGCTACCCTCTAAAACCCTTTGATAAATCTATTATAACTCCGCCAGATCTCTAATGATGACAAAGAAATCCCAACAGAGGTAACCACAGACCAATCTTTTGGCTTGGTATCTAGCCCTACCAAATCGGAGACGGCTCTCTCCACAAGGTCATGTTGAAGCACTGAAAATCGGGTCTACAACAAGGGGGATAACCACCCGGTCTGGACCTTGGTTAGCAGTTCCTTTTCCGTTTGGTGTAGTGGGTCCGACTGGGGATAATGGGACCAGTTTCCAAATATGTGTGTGTGTGTTGAGAATTGATATTTCCTTTCTAAAAAAATTCCTAAGTAAAATGCTTTTATTCTAATTCTAATCTAATAACATACAAATTGTATTCTAATTTAAACAGAAATATCTAATTCTAAACTAACCTGGGATGTAATATTTCTGTTTATCCGATCTAAAATGATTTCAAATAACAATTGGTAATAAAGATCATTCAACTGTTATAACAAAATAATTCAATAAAGATAAACCACTTCATATAAAAAGTTAGATGAAACAGTTGTGAAAAACATATCGCATAATAAGCTATTCATGCATTAAGCATAAATAAATAGCTATCACCGTACAAAAGTGCCAAATGATAACTCAAGCATTCAAATGTTAATACATAAAAAACTAAACATAAATGTCACTTTAACACAGAGGCATAAATAGTTAAGAGATAAAAGTACCATTTATAACTAGTTCTACTCATGAGCTTCAAGCAATAATGACTTATATCATCTTAATCCAACATCCACTAAGAGTACAGAAGTGCAACATCAGTAGCAGATATTAAACTCAAATATCAATAAATACTGTTCCATTCATTCATCAAAACCTCCTCTGAGGGTGCAAAAGTGCATGTTCTGAGGACACGTTTTTGACAAATTTCAGGACCCTTCTCTAAATGCATGAGAAGGGTTTAAATACTACTAACTAAATATAAAAATAATTAATAAAAAAAATGTAGGATACGGTTTAAATGACCGTCCTCTTTTTAGGCAAAAATAAAGCAAAACTAGTACTAAATCTAAAATTAAAATTTAACAACTAACTAATTGTGAATCTGTTCTTTGGAATTGCAAGCGTTCAACATTGATCTGAGAAGAATAGGTTGGCCGAATTCAGATTTCAACTGTCCCGTGAAGACGGAATTGGGAAGAGCTGGCACTATCTTTTCGGCAGAATTGATGATACACTTGAGAGTCATACATTGGCTGTGTGGTTTTACCAGACATGCCCAGTAAGAATCCCAATTTAACTCTGTTAATCCTTTAATCAATTCTGCCTTTTCTTGGGCTTTCTGTTTCCATTCTGTTTGCAGTTGCTATGCTTTTGGTAGGTATCCTGGAGCAGTTTCAGAGATTAGATTTGCCTTGTGTAAATTTTCATTTATACAATCAATAATACTGCTAGCTACTATGGCTGCTTCTTCTGCTGCTTGCTCTGCCTTCCTGATTTGTGCATCCCAATTATTAAAAAGTATTTCTTTGTGATTTTCATTGATCATAGGTGCATCTGCTCTTTTTCCCTCTGTATTTTGCAAAACCAAATAGTCAGTAACTCTTTTATCAGTTAAATCATAATCATGTCGTAAGTCTACGACATGATTAGTGATTTTATCACTTTCTTCACAATAAGAGTTCCGTTGTGATATTCTTTGGCATAATATTTCTTGTTGTTGCAGTAATTGTTCATTTAAGGAAATAGACTCTGTGATAAATTCTGTGAGCTTGGGATCATCTTTGTGCATCTCTTGCATAACCTGTAGTTGTTTCTCTTTCTCATCCAAACTATTCTGATATCCAATCTGCATTTGTTGAAAATCTTGTTGTAATTTTTCAAGTTGTTTCTAAGCTTCACTGTTAGCATTGGCTTCTTGTAGCTATTGTTGCAAGACCTGTATCTGATCTTCTTTCTCATTCAATAATTTTCGTACCTCAGATGCTTTTTCAATGGCTGCAGAGGCATAAGCTCCTGTGATCTGAGATAATTTACTGAGATTTTCAGTTGGATCAGTAGTAGGATCTTGCCATAAGACATCTAATTGTTCTGCATCATGAGAGAGCACATTTTCCAATTTCCTTTTCTTCCTTTGTTTTCTTACCACTGCCTTCTATTGTGGACTACAGAATACATCAAGAGGAGGAATTTCCTCTATCTTTAGCATGAGTTCAAAGGATGGGGTTATGGGAATATGTTATGTTTCTGAGACATTGGTAGTTACTCCTGTGACTATATTTATTGTTGTCTATACATTGCTCACAGGTGTCTGTGTGTTTTGTGCTTCAATAGTAATCAAATCATTGAATGTTTCCCATTCTTTATCTAATTTAGTTCTGACAGATGATTGCTGTACAATGAGAGGGGGAAAATTTAACTATGGAGAGGTTGAAATCTGTTGCTGTGAGAGTTCTTTAGACTGGGCAGTATCCCTTACTGACCTTCACTTTTAGAGTGTTCAGAGGTTTCTCTTCTGGACTTTGAATTAGATCTGTTTGTACCTAAAATTCTACTGAGACTGATACTAGGAGTTGGTTCCCTTACGGGTTCCAAGCGTAATTTATCCAAAGGGATAGTAGTTAACCTCCTTTCTCTGTATATTTTGAATTCTTGAAACTCTGCTGGAGGAAACCGTATTTGATCCGAATGTAGAATCTCTTTAAGTGTGCCTTTTTCTTGGAACATGTCATCAAAAAGATCTTCTTCTTTAGAAAACACTCTTATCTTGACTGTAGTAGTGAAATTTTTAACAATATCATATGGGTCGAATGGTCTTCTTGGAAACTTGAACAAATGTAAACATGTAATATTGTTTACTTCTTTAAATGCATGACCAACATCAAATAATGAAAAGGCCCCACAGGCCACAGGAAATTGAGGCCAGATAGCCTTCTTATTGTCTTTCAATTCTTTAGTCAAACCTCCTTCTCCGCAGGTTCGATAAGCAATTTCTCGGGCGATGAGTTTATTAGGAACATACAATGGTAAAACATGAGGAGAAGCAAAACTTCCAAAAACCCTAACATATGTAAACAATTCTTCTCCAAACCATCTTGCAACAGGTATAATATCTACCTCTGCTTCAGGAGAAAACCTTGGAGCATCTTTATCATACAATATTCTGTACAGGGGAAACATAATGCCATGGAAAATCTTGTAAAAACAGGGACTGAACTCTGAATCCCATAATTCTTTGTGATAAACATGAATGGGTAGGGGATCTTGAGTTGTCCACTTCCAACCCATTAACGGAAACTTAGAAACATAACAGATTGAATCCATCACATAAGCAGATAAATGAAAAGGAGGATAAATCCTCTGAGAGACATTCCGTTTAGACCGGTAGTTAAAAATAGTCGTGGCTAAGTTATCAGATAATATCTTAGCCCAATCCACAATAGTAGCATTAACAGCAGCACTCAATAACGGAAGCCATTCAGGAGAAAACTTATTAATGTCAAGCTTTCCAAAAAGCTGACAGAGCATAGCAGCAGCAAAGCAATACGAAGAAGTGAGAGAACCAGTACTATACATACTGTATTTATTTTTCTTCAATGTTTCATCTCTCCTGGACCAGTCCTTGGTGCATTCTGCCAGGTTTTCATTTTCTTTGGAAAACTTCTCCATGAACTGTTGTTATAAGTTGCCTGTGGCTCTGGCAAATGATACATGATCTTCAAATCTTATGGAGTGAATGAGCCAATGAGCCCTTGACCCTGAGTCTTAAACTGTCTGTCTGTAATATCAGTACTATCAAGTACCCATTTAATCATGTCCGTGTATGGAAGAATTCTCGGTCTCGCTGCTACTCGGTGCAAGAATGAACAAGCTATCTCTATAAGAGATGCTTCAGAAGACCCATGTGATCCCGCAGTAGCCGTAACCTCCATTACTCTGGGGTTCTCTTCTTCAAATAGATTATACATGCCCTCCCAAGTAGTGATACCAGCGTCTTTGTTACAGGCGGTGTCTATGTATAAGGGCATCATCTCTTTATCTTCAGAACTTGGAGCCTTGTATTTCTTTCCCATTTTATTCTGAATACTGCTTTGTATAGTTCTCAGCTCTTTGCTCCTGCAGTTCACGAATTAAGTGAGAATAATGATAGAAAAAAGGTGACGGAAAATTTTTAAATGTTGAAGACGTATGAAATATACTACCTTACGTGAAATAACTCTTCAATCAGAACGAAACCATTTTTCATTAATGAATGACAATCAATTCATTAATTTAACATTAAAGCATATAACGGGGTCTCAATTTATGGAAAGATTTTCTTCGTGTAATGAGCCTTTAATAATTTGCGATAAGGCGATCTGCAATTTTCTTCACAATATCACAAAATCGCAATATCGCAAATCGCAATCTCGTGGAATCAAATAGCGCAATATTGTAACATCGCGAAATCACAATATCACAAGATCGCAAGACATAACATATGACAAACATTCGTTAACATATTTTCTGCGACATATGATTTGTGATATATGTTATCGCTCATCGGTGATTTGAAGTTTTCATCGTAAGATATAACATTCTAAGCATGCGATGCGATGAATGTTCTTTTAGCGCGTAGTTTCATATCGCAATTTTTAGAATTCCACTTATAAAGAGGCGTTCATTACCTTTTTGCGATGCAATATTCCTCAAAGAATGATTCTATTTTAAGCTATCATAAAACTTAAGTTTTTTAGATTTTTCAAGGAATTTTCCCCTAAGCTTATGATAGTAAGTTTTATTGAAAAAAGGAAAACAAGCACTAATTGATTTTTTGGATTTTTTGACTAAGGGTCCCCACTTATTTAGTATTACCACTAATACTAAATAAAAATGGGGGTTGTTGCTGGCCACAACAATTGGCGATTCACTTGGAAGAACCAGTTATATCTGCTTTTTCTTTTGAATTTTCTAAACTTTCAAAATAGAAAATTTTCTAGAAAATCAAACTTTATTATAGAAAGACAAAGTATATTATGCTTATATCTATCAATGATATTTTGTTTCTTCTATATTAAACTTTGATTATTTACTTCCTCAAGCTAGTCCTTGTATCTACATCAGTCGTTACTTGGTTTATAAAGATAAAAACAAAAGGCTTCTCTGTAAATCAGTTTTAAATATGCTCATTTGTCATAGGTAGAGCCACTACTGCCAGTAGGCGTTTATAGCCTTGACAGGGTTACCTGTTACCCAGCAATGATCCTATGTCCTACTTAGGAAAATATACAATTTTCAAAGAGAAATCCATATCCACACTTATTGCTTTCATTTTTATTTTTTTATCCTTAAAGAATAATGTCTTGGTTTGGTAGCCAATTTATGACAGTGCCATTCACTTGATTTATAATTTTGTTGAATAAGCTGGCTCGTGATGAGACCCCTTGCCTTTCGATTGCAACAATCTTGATTCATTGCCCTATTGTGGTATGCAGTATTGGCAAAGTTGGCAAGCTATAATATCTATGATCATGATAAGTCGGCTCATGATGAGACCTCTTATTCTTTAAGTTAAAGTGCATTATTGGATTATTCCCTGAAGATTGTAATTTTCTAGGTGGGGAGGAAGTCATTGTTTCCTTAAGATAGCTCTAGACGACAATAATAGAGTTTTTTGGAAAGGAATTTTCTATAGAGAATCTTCATTTTGTTATTGATACCTTTCATTAGACTGATATAAAACAATTTCTCACTAAAAGTTGTTTTTTATCAAAATTTTCAAAGTTGAAACTAATATCATTTCTAGGTTTAAAGCTTTTAACTATATCTTTAAATAATAATGATCAATTTTCTAAAAGAATTCTATTTATATAAGTGAAAAAACAAAATATAAAAGAGAATTTGTATCTTTTTTGTGAATTTCAAATGTAACCATTAACAACTGGTTTTATTATGACAATAAAGAAAACTAATATACAAAATATAAGAGTGATCTTCTATGGAAAATATTTTTTGAGGATGTGTCCGTTAACAGGTAAAGCCTCTCTTTTTCCTGTTAAATCCTATAACATAAAAGTAGATGGACCTATAATCTCTGTGATTTGGAAAGGACCAAGCCACATTCATTGAAATTTCATATGTTTCCCTTTTTCCTCATGAGCTTTGTCCCATTTTAAAACTAGATCTCCGACCTGAAAGTCCTTTTTGGATGTCATGTTTGAATCAAAAGAAGCTTTAACTAACGCTTGGTGATGAGCATGAGTTATTTTGGCCTTTTCTCGTTGTTCTTCTAGCTTAATTATTTCCATCTGCCTTAGTTGTAAGGAAGTAGTTGGTGCTTCATCAATATATTGAACTAAGGCTAAAGAAGGAATTGCTAGATGAGTTGGAAGAACCACTTCTTTCCCATAAACTAAATTAAAGGGAGAAGTGCCAATGGAGGCTTTCTGTGTTATTCGATCTGCCCATAAAGCATATATTAAAGACTTATGCCAATTTTTATGATTTTGATCAATGGTTCGCTTAATGATTCTGATTAAGTTTTTATTTGTAGATTCAGCTAACCCATTCCCCTGTGGATAATAATTGGCAGAGTATTTAAGTTTGAAACCTCTCTTGAGTGCAAATTCAGTCATAGCATTACCAGAAAAATACGATGCATTATCAAACATTAAAGCAGAAGGTAAACCAAACCTGGTGATTATGAACTGATCTATGAACTCGATGATATGCTCGGCATTAGCAGTCTTGAGAGGAACTGCTTCTACCCATTTAGTAAAATAATCAGTTGCTGTAATGATATACCTATGTTGCTTAGAAGAGTGAGGAACGATCTCACCTATTATATATAATCCCCATTGATCAAAAGGCTGTTCAATGTTAACTGATTGTAATGGCAATGATGGTTTCTTTTGTCTTCCAGCAACGGTCTGACAAACTTGACATTTTCTTACGTAGCTATGTGAGTCCTTGAATAGTGTGGGCCAGTAATAGCCTGCATGAAGAATTTTATGTGCAGTAGTATCTCCAGCATAATGTCCACCTGCTGGCCCATCGTGAAGTTCCTGCAAGACTTTTTCAGCTTCAGATTTCTCAAGGAATTTAAGGAGAATAGAATCATAATTCATTCTAAAAAGAACATCATTCACACGCTGATATTGTTTAGCCTTCAACCTTAGAGCTCTTTTCTTGGTGTAATCGAGATTTGGAGGAGCATATCCATTCTTTAGATAAAAAATGATATCAGTATATAATGATTCAACATCATTTAGGCTTACCTCATACGTTTGTATCTCTGCAGATGGTTTCTCAGAAATAAGTGATGCCCCAGCTAGTATTTTGCAAAAGCCTTGACCTCTTACAATACTTGCTGGTTTGATTTCTACATCATATTCTTGTAAGGCAGTAATCCAATTGGCTCTTTTCTCACCCACATCTTTTTGAACCAAAAGATTTCTTACCGCTGGAAATGGTACTATGATTTTTGTATGGGTTTTAAGTAGAAAGGGTCTGAAATATTTAATTGCTTTGAAAACAGCATAAGCTTGTTTCTCCACATCTGAAAAATTTAATTCAGCCCCCTGTAAATTTGAACTGAAGAAAGCAATTGGGGCTTCTTCCTTGTCTTGATTTGCTTGAGTGAGTATCGCAGCATATGATTTATCAGAGGCAAATGTATACAAAATAAAAGGATCGGAAAAATTTGGAGTTGCTAAAGATGGAGCATTAACAATTGCTTGTTTGATCAGATTGAATGCCTCATATTCGTTTTGGCCCCATTTGAAGTTTGAATTCTTTTTAATCATTGCTTGTAAAGGAGATACAATTCTTGAAAAATCTGGCACGAATCTCTTTACAAAATTAATTTGGCCAAGGAAATATTGCATGGCTTTCTTGTTGTGAGGTAAGGGTATTTCAGAAATTTCCTTGATTCTATCAAGTTCAATATGAATTCCATATTTTGACACTATGAATCCAAGAAGTTTGCCTTCACTTAATACCAAAAAATATTTTTTTGGGTTAAGTGAAATTCCATACCTTTGACAACGTTGAAAGATTTGTTTTAAATCTCTAAGATGATTGCTTCGTTTCTTGGAATATACAGTTATATCATCCAAGTAAATTACCAATGATTTGTTAACTAATCCCTTGAAGGTGATGTCCATGGCTGTCTGAAATGTGGCACCAGCATTGATCAGACCAAAAGGCATATTTTGATATGCATAAGTGCCCCATTTGGTCCTGAATGTGGTTTTCAATTGGTCATCAAGATGAACCAACACTTGGTTGTAGCCAGAGAAACCATCTAAGAAAGACATTAATTCTGATCCTGCAACTGCCTGCAATATTTGCTCCATAGGAGGTAAAGGAAAATTATCTTTTTGGCAAGCTTTGTTAAGGTTTCGAAAGTCAATGCAAATTCTAATGTCTCCGTTCTTCCTTCTAACGAGAACCATATTGGAAACCCATTTAGAATGTCAAACGGGAAAAATAATCTTGGCTTTCAATAACTTATTGAGTTCTGATTTGATCTGATTTTATAGATTGGGATGGATCTTTCTCAGCTTTTGTTGGACAGGTTTTTCATCATTTATCATTGGGATAGTATGTTGGATGATAGAAGTGTCTTAAGTTTTGAGTTCATCATAGTTCCAAGCAAAGACACTTTTGTATTGTTTCAAAAGACAAACATACGCTAATTTTTCTTCAGGAGCTAGACCAAGGCCTAGATTGATATTCTGTGGTTTGGTATCAGTTCCTAGATTTACTAATTCATAATTCAAAGTTGAACTTTGCAGTTTTGAATTGGTAGATATTTTGAATCGATATTTCAAATCATAAAGGTCTTCTAACTTGACCACTGACTTTGGCATAGCATTATTAGTGCTATCTTGATGCAATTGTTTGTCATGTTGGTCTTCATCAATTATCTGATTGGTGTAAGATCCTTCAGATGTGAGGAAACTTACAATATCAAGATCATCATTGAAAATTCTCCAATTGGTAATGTTATCAGGAATCGAGGGTCTAAAGATTAATTTGATTGAAAATCGATCAAGGCTATAGTCTTCTGCAGGAATAAGTTTGGAGGCTACATTAGCTAGGAGGTCTGCACTAGCATTCTGGATTCTAGGAATTGATGAAATATTAAATGCTATAAAGTGTTCAGTCAGATCTTGAACTAAAGATTGATAATGCTTTAAATGACCTGATAAACAATGTATAGTATTGCGTACCTGTTTGATTACAATTTCAGAATCTCTGAAAACTTGTAAATATTTGATGTCTAATCTGATTGCTTTATATAATCCTTGGACTATAGCCTCGTATTCTGCGGTATTATTGGTGCAATTGAAGTCGAGTCTGCAAGTTAGCATAATTTTGTTTCCTTCTAGACTAACTAACACGCATCCAGCTCCTGCTCCTTCATTAGACTTAGAACCATCAAAAAATAACTTCCAAAATAAAGATTTATTTACAGGAGTATCTACAAAATTAATGCATTTAGAACTATCTGTTTGAGAAAATTTTTCTATTTGAGATAAAATAAAATGTTCTAAATAAGGTGAAGTATGAGCATTGAAATTTCCTAAGAAAGAATCAACTGAATAATTGCCAATGATATTATTGCTGTATGCAACCGGTTCATTTTCTCCTTCCAATTCTGTTACTATATACTTCTGATGTTTTTCACACTCAACCTTTATCTGATTTGGTTTACCATTTTAAGGAAGCCACATGTGCGACCAATCAGTTGCAAAGTATCCATGAAGTTTTTCTAACCAATCTCTGCTGAGAATTAAGCCATAAAATTCCCGAATATCTGCGACTAAAATATCGATAACTTGACATACCTTTGGATTAGATGACAGTCTTATGGTAACCTGATTTAATTCACCAATCACTTCAACTTGCGATCGATCTAGCTGGACTATGCGCACAACAGATTTTTGCGGTTGAATGTTCAACTTTGCACATATTGATTTTGGTATAATATTAGATGAAGCTCCATAATCCACTAAACAATTATGCAAATTTTTATTGAAAACTTCGTAAGTAAGAAGAAATGGAGTATGAGACCTCGACCTTCCTCCAATTAAAGCAATATTTTCTAGATCAACTTTACTAATCGCATTAGTTGGAGGTCTTCCCATCTTGTTGGAAGCTTGAGAAATTACAGGATCGGGTAAAGGTTTTTCTGGTACAGCATGTAATTCTTTGAAAAGTACCTTTTGCTGGTGTTTTAACTTGCTCAATTCATAAAGAGTGATGTTAGCCCTAGTCTTTTTCATATCTTCTATGATATTATACACCATTTCATCCGAAACGATCAACGTTTTTGATGGAGTTAATGAATCTGTTTGGACTAGGCTAGCTTGAATTGCTTTAGATGTCGTTTTCTTGGGTGCAACTTTATCCTTTGTCATTGAACTTGCGCTCTTTGGCTTAGGAGTAGGTTGAGGAGAATCAAGTTGATTTCTACTTCGAGTGCTAACCGGGGATGCTTCTTGATCTTCCTCATCTGGAAGGATGAAATCCCACATACCTTGTACTTCTACAACTTCTTCTTCATCGGTAGTTTCTTCAGTAGTAGTCTCCTCTTCTTCTTCTTCTGATTCAGCATTTGTAATAGCATTTGGTGGCTTTGAATCAGTTGAAGGGTTTCTTATGAAAGGCTTAAAAGGATTTTTAGAAGATGTTTCTGCCACTTGTTTCTTAATGTCAACCATTTCATTGGACATGGTTTTCAAAACTTTCTGCAATCCTTCTAAATCAAATGGATCTTTTGGTTGTTTTTTCTTGGGATCTTCCTTAAAAGTAACCTTCTTGGATTTTCGTTCTTCTATCGCATTTTTCTTTTCTAAAGCAATGATACATTTCTCTACTGCTATTGCTTCCTTCATATTGTCTGCTAAAGTTGTTTTGTTAGCCCTGTAAACGAAGATTGCTATGTTTGATGGTAAAGCTGAGATGTGCCATTCACTTCGCACTTCTTCACTAGGCTTGGAAGCAGTAGGAATTTTATTTAATAATTCATTGAAACGTGAATTAAAATCCTTGATAGGCTCTTTTGACTCAGCTCTAAGATTAGACAGGTCATTGATTAATGTCGCTGTAGACCTGTCATCACCAAACTTAGTCAAAAATTGATCTTGAAAGATATCCCAACTAGTGATAGATCTAGATGGTAATGAGAAATGCCATGATCCGGCTGCTCCTTGAAGAGTATAGGGAAAAAGTCGGACAACATCATCTTCATTAATAACTCCATTGAGATTTATGGACAACATAAAATTATTTATATGCTCTTCTGCTAGCATGCCTGCTTCAGGGTTAAACTTAAGCAACCATTTTTCAGGATGGGCTAGTAATTGACTCAAGGGTGCAGGCATTAAGATTGCCCCTGGGTTATTTCATGGCATTTGGGACATTGCTGAACTACTAACCGAGGAATGTGCTGAAGATGATCCTTGTGATTTGGAAGATGAGCGTATTACGATTACAGATGTTTGAAAAGGAGATGTGGAAGTTCCAGTAGACTGATGGACAATAGTCTGAGGTGGAGGGGTGGATGGTTGACTTCGCGGTGAAGAGGTTGAGATGGATGATGATGATGAAAGAGTCTCACTATCAGACCCTTTAGGTGATTTCCTTGCTCTCTTCCTTGTAGGTAGAGGTAAATCAGTTGGCTGAATGCCAAGTTTTTCGCTCTGTAATATGGTAAGAGGATGAGCAGGATTATATTGCAAAGTCACACTGCCTTGAGATTTATTAGATCTTTGAGGTGATATTGAAAATTGCTGAAGTTTATGGATCAAAGATTCAACTTCAGGAGGCTCAATAGTAGATTCTTTTGAAAAGTCAGGGTTTGTGGCAGTGACTGTTATTCTTTCGACTTCTGGCTCTAGATTTAAAAATTCTATGTGTGATGGAGAAGTCAGGGGAGATGGTGAGGGCGATTTACTCTCAGAATGGTATTTAGATTTTGATTTACTTTCCATTCATAGTTCGGGGCCCTCCTTCTAGCGCCAAATATGTTGAAGCCCCAAAAATCGGGTCTACAACAAAGGGGATACCCACCTGGTCCGGACCTTGGTTAGCAGCTCCTTTTCCGTTTGGTGTAGTGGGTCCGACTAGGGATAATGGGACCAGTTTCCCAATATGTGTGTGTGTGTGTTGAGAATTGATATTTCCTTTCTAAAAATTTCCTAAATGAAATGATTTTATTCTATTTCTAATATAATAACATACAAATTGTATTCTAATTTAAACAGAAATATCTAATTCTAAACTAACCCGGGATGTAATCTTTCTGTTTATGCGATCTAAAATGATTTCAAATAACAATTGGTAATAAAGATCATTCAACTGTTATAACAAAAGAATTCAATAAAGATAAACCACTTCATATAAAAAGTTATATGAAACAGTTGTAAAAAACATATCGCATAATAAGCTATTCATACATTAAGCATAAATAAATAGCTATCACCATACAAAAGTGCCAAATGATAACTCAAGCATTCAAGCATTAATACATAAACAACTAAACATAAATGTCACTTTAACATAGAGGCAGAAATAGTTAAGAGATAAAAGTACCATTTATAACTAGTTCTACTCATGAGCTTCAAGCAATAATGACTTATATCATCTTAATCCAACATCCACTAAGAGTACAGAAGTGCAACATCAGTAGCAGATATTAAACGCAGATATCAATAAATCTTGTTCCATTCATTCATAAAAACCTCCTCTGAGGGTGCAAAAGTGCATGTTTTGAGGACAAGTTTTTGACAAATTTCAGGACCCTTCTTTGAATGCAAGAGAAGGGTTTAAATACTACTAACTAAATCTAAAAATAATTAATTACAAAAAATGTAGGATACGGTTTAAATGACCGTCCTCTTTTTAGGAAAAAATAAAGCAAAACTAGTACTAAATCTAAAATTAAAATTTAACAACTAACTAATTATGAATATGTTCTTTGGAATTGCAAGCGTTCAGCATTGATCTGAGAAGAATAGGTTGGCTGACTTCATATTTCAATTGTCCCGTGAAGATGGAATTGGCAAGAGCTGGCACTATCTTTTCGGCAGAATTGATGATACACTTGAGAGTCATACATTGGCTGTGTGGTTTTACCAGACATGCCCAGTAAGAATCCCAATTTAACTTTGTTAATCCTTTAATCAATTCTGCCTTTTCTTGGGCTTTCTGTTTCCATTCTGTTTGCAGATGTTGTGCTTTTGGTAGGTATCCTGGAGTAGTTTCAGAGATCAGATTTTCCTTGTGTAAATTTTCATTTATACAATCAATAATATTGCTAGCTGCTATGGCTGCTTCTTCTGCCGCTTGCTCTGCCTTCCTGATCTGTGCATCCCAATTATTAAAAAGTATTTCTTTGTGATTTTCATTGATCATAGGTGCATCTGCTCTTTTTCCCTTCTCTGTATTTTGCCAAACCAAATAGTCAGTAACTATTTTATCAGTTAAATCATAATCATGTCGTAAGTCTACGACATGATTAGTGATTTTATCACTTTCTTCACAATAAGAGTTCCATTCTGATATTCTTTGGCATAATATTTCTTGTTGTTGCAGTAGTTGGTCATTTAAAGAAATAGACTCTGTGATAAATTCTGTGAGCTTGGGATCATCTTTGTGTATTTCTTGCATAATCTGTAGTTGTTTCTCTTTTTCGGCCAAACTGTTCTGATATCTAATCTGCATTTGTTGAAAATCTTGTTGTAATTTTTCAAGTTGTTTCTGAGCTTCACTGTTAGCACTGGCTTGTTGTAGTTGTTGTTGCAAGACCTGTACCTGACCTTCTTTCTCATTCAATAATTGCCGTACCTCAGATGCTTTGTCAATGGCTGCAGAGGCATAAGCTCCTGTGATCTGAGATAATTTAGTGAGATTTTCAGTTGGATCAGTAGTAGGATCTTGCCATAGAACATCTAGGTGTTCTGCATCATGAGAGGGCACATTTTCTAATTTCCTTTTCTTTCTTTGTTTTCTTACCACTGCCTTGTGTTTTGGACTGTAGAATACATCAAGAGGAGGAATTTCCTCTATCTTGAGCATGATTTTAGAGGATGGGGTTATAGGAATATGTTCTATCTCTGAGACATTGGTAGTTACTCATGTGACTATATTTATTGCTGTCTGTACATTGCTCACAGGTGTTTGTGTATTTTGTGATTCAATATTAATAAAATCATTGAATGTTTCCCATTCCTTATCCAATTCAGTTCTGACTGATGATTTCTGTACAATGAGAGGGGGAATATTTAACTGTGGAGAGGTTGAAATCTGTTGCTGTGAGAGTTCTTTAGACTGGGCAGTATCTTTTACTGACACTTCACTCTTCGAGTGTTCAGAGGTTTCTCTTCCGGACTTTGACTTAGACTTGTTTGTACCTGAACTTCTACTGAGGCTGATACTAGGAGTTGGTTCCCTTATGGGTTCCAAGCGTAATTTATCAAAAGGGATAGTAGTTAACCTCCTTTCTCTGTATATTTTGAATTCTTGAAGCTCTGCTGGAGGAAACCGTATTTGAGCCGAATGTAGAATTTCTTTGAATGTGCCTTTTTCTTGAAACATGTCATCGAAAAGGTATTCTTCTTTAGAAAACACTCTTATCTTGACTGCAGTAGTGAAATTTTTAACAATATCATATGGGTTGAATGGTCTTCTTGGAATAAGCACTCTTACCTCGTGCTTAGTACACTAGGATTGACATCCATTTAACAGGGTTGGTATTCAGGAAGAGTGTAGCGGATGCGAACCTGTACTAGATTGTGGTTGATGTTAAGATTTTGATTATTATACTTTATGTAGAGGATCTTGCAAGAGGGTTTCAAATGAAGGACATGGGACTCCTTAATTATTTCCTTGATTTGGAGATATGGCAGTGGGATGGGGAGCTATTTTTTTCTCAAGGCAAGTATGCCAAAGAGATTTTGAGGAAGTTCCACATGGAGAGTTGTAAACCCATGGAGACTCCTCTTGTAGGAAACTGGAGGAAGGAGGATGCTACTTCAGGTGAGGTAGTGGACTCTATTGTTTACAGGCACTTGTGGGTTCATTCATGTACTTGGTGAGCACACGACCATACATATGCTACGCAGTTAAACAACTTATCCAAGCTATGGTTAAGCTGACCAAGCTCTTTTGGAAGGTGGGGAAGCATGTCTTGAGATATCTCAGGGGAACTATAGAGTATGGATTATGGTACAAATTGATAAAGGGAATGAAGCTCCAAGGCTTCACCAATGTATATTGGGTAGGCAGTCCATCAGACATGAAGAGCACATCAGGAGGGATCTTCAGCATAGGATCGAAAACGGTTTCTTGGTACAGCAGGAAGCAGAGATCAGTTGCACTCAGTTCAACCGAGGCATAGTACATGGTAGCGAGTCAGGCGGCATGTGAGGCCATCTGGATGAGGAATATACTTGTTGGTTTGTTTGGTCATCAGATGGATCCGACAGTGATACATTGTGATAACCAGAGTTGCATAAAACTCTCAGTTAATCCATTATTCCATGATAGGTCCAAGTATATTGACATCTAGTACCACCATCTCAGAGATTATGTTTAGAGACGCATTATGTTACTTCAGTACATTCCCACGGAGGATCAGGATGTAGATATTATGATGAAGGCACTCACCAAGAGAATATTCGAATACAATAGAGGTAGGATTAGGGTAGATGATAATCCATTTCTTGTTGAGAGGGAGTGTTGAAAAGTCAACAAGAAATGTGTGTCTTATTTCATTTCCCTTAATTGAATTGGACAATAAATTGTAATCTTATCTCATAATCACTTGTAATAGTTAACTGAGTGTGATTTACTCAGTTAGATCATGAAATTCGAGTTGAGGGTGGTTGGTGAGGCATGTAGAGTGATTCTATTTGTTTTAGATTCTAATTTGTAGTTAGTGTATTAGTTTAATGCATGAGAAATCATTTAACTCAATTAAGTGAGTTAAAGTCAGTCTAACTAGTTGTAACTGATTCTTGCACTAGTGAGAGTTCAAGTGAATTAAATCAGATTTAATTCACATGCAGTGATATGGCAAGTGACTGATGATTTACTATTAATAGTTGCATGCATGTCAGTTCTGATGAATACCCAGTTGAGACAGAGGTTAAAGGGATGTTATCTATTAGTTGTATTATTAGTAAATTGTCAGCACGCAATTAGACAACCATAGGATTTCCCATGATGATTGCACAATTTTGGAAGGTTGAATTTCCTAATTAATCGGGATCAATTATTCTTAGAATTGTGCAATCAAGGCAGGTTGAGCAGAGCCAGGAAATTGGCTAAGTGTTGGTCGATTTTTTTCGGATCAATGTGAGACATTTGGTAGAGTGCAGCAGACTCCTGTGAGAAGGGTGCATTGTATTTTTTCATGATTCCTTGGTTGATTATACAATAAATATATCATGGTTTTGAGCAGCAAGCTTTCCCAAGGAAAAATATCTGTGTTGTGCGATTGATTTGCTTCTTTCTCTTACTTGGTGTGATTGTGTGATCGTGTTTGTTTTCCAAAAATATTGTACAAGGATTCAGTAGCTTGTTTTAGTATATTTCATGATCGAATTGAATCCATTGGTGTAATTTCTACAATTCCAATCCTTCACATGAGTGGATATAATTTCAATGTTTAAAAATAAATTACACTTGATGTATTAATCCTTAATGTTAGACTTTTATAAGTATAATAAGTTGTGTTATGTATATAACTTGTGTTTACTTTAGTTCTAAACAAATATCACCATATTATGGTTTTGGCAACTTTCCAAGGTCATTGAAGGGCTTTTCTCTCTTTTCTAACTTGACATGAATATAACCATCACCATTCATCCTTGCATAAATATTGAAGTTGTTAGCACCCGAATTGGACCCCAGGCTGAAAAAGGGCAAAACAGGGTAACAACTAAACCACGCTCAGCCTTGTAGCTAGCCCTACAAGGACAGGAGAGGGCTCTCTCCATGAAAGGATATTCAATGGAATAAAATAAATGGACTGATATTAGGCTAGATAAAATTATGGGAAAAAGCTTTAATAAAATGAGTGAATTAATTTCAGGGATGTGTGGGGCAAAAATGGGACAGCTGAAACCGGGAATTAAATCAGGAGACAGTGTATTTCATGGGGCAAGATAGGCAGGAAAACTTAACAAATAAAACTAAATAGGGATGGGATGGACAGACTGGTGAGGAGATGAAAAGGGCACAATAAATGGATCCTTTTCAAATAGAAGAAAAAC
>JAXQQM020075843.1:0-13496 GCA_034641835.2 Pinus albicaulis
AGAACTCGACACAAACTTCCTCCACACCATGTCAGCCTTTTTCTTATCTGGCAGTAGCAACTGCAGCGACAGCACTATGCAGCACTTTTCTTGGACCCAATAACTTCGATCTTGCTTTAGAGACTTCGATCCTGACTTAGAAACATCAATTTTGTTCCAACAATTCTTCTTGAGGCAGCAGCACCCAACAAAAACAACTTCCACCTATACTTGTCTTGGCAGCAGTAACAACAAAAGAACTTCGATCTCCCAAACTAGGGTGCGAGAGAGAGAGACAAAGACACCAAAATTTCACTTTTCTCTTTCTCTTTCACCTTGACCAAACTAGCACTTCTTTAGCCCTCTTCCTTCACTTCGCACTTTTGCAGCTCCTTAGTGTGTATCGAATTTGTCTGAGAGATGCTCTGATCTGCTTTACTTATAGCCTTTAGGTGAGGTCAAATAGCCCTCCTTAAGGCCGACTTGGTGTGGAGGTGACATAATTCATATTTGACTCAATACTAAACCTTTTTACATAATTCAAAAGCCCAAGAAGCGTCTCTTTAAATGTCCAATGACTCTATTGACTGGGAATAAATCCTAGAAGTTCTCAATGGGGACTTTGACCTAAAACATGATGATCCAAGCATGAAACCCATGCTTTAGTAAGTCATTGTAACAACAGTAAAAATTATTTTCTTTATTCTTTTGACAAGTACATTACATGATGACTCAAATACATTAATGAAGCCAGAATCTAGTTATATATTCCAACACTCCCTCTTAACTAGGGAGGTATTCATCATATACAAGTACAAGGAAGATCTCAACTATGTGAACCATGAAGAATTTTTAGGTACCTCAATGCCATGGACTAGATTCCTGACCAGGGCAATCTATCCAAGGTCTCTCAACGATTTAGGCACCTCAATGCCATGGACTAGATTCATGACCAGGGCAATCTATCAAAGTGGGACTAAGATGGACTAAAGCTTTCAGCCTCTCTAGGTACCATCAAGCTTACTTACTAACCATCAACCAAGGGATCTGAGGTCAAAGCTCTATGACCAACACCACCCTCCCTTACTTAGGGACCTAGACATCAACACAAAGTGTTGGCTAGATGTCCTCCCAAGCAATGTTTCACTCACAAAGCCTCAACACTCCTTGATCCAACAGATCAAGGACAACAAATCTCTCATGATCAAACTGATCAATAACCAGCATGTTATCAAAATTTCGAGAGAGTTATCTGTACAAACACAACCCCAATCAACAATATACTTTCACGTGTTCATAAATAAGCACAAACCTTATGTTGCTTCTCAACTTATCTCAGTAGGACTATCAATTGAATCTTTGACAAAAGATTCCTCAATCATACACTCTCTTTTCCTACTTTACATGCAGCAACATATTCTTCAATCGGATCCTGCTTCCCTTCTTTCAGTAGCACCTCCAATTTCTTCTTTCGAGGTTTCCATCATCACTATAATATGCCCTCTCTCTTAACCAGGGAGATTTCTTCTATTCAGGCTCCCTCTTAACTTCGGGAGATCAACCTTTTCCTATGATATTGGAGAAACTTTCATGGCTTCCATACTCTTCATCATGCTCATCGTATCAACTTTACTTACGTACATCTTCACCACCTTGAAGATTATGTACCTGCACAACTTAGATAGCCAGTACAACCAAAACTATAGAGGCAAGAAGTTAACCTTATCAAAATGATATATTAGTGGAAGCATCAAACTTTATAAATATAATTAGCAAGAGACTATACTTTTATACTTTGACTTTTTTCACAAGTTTTGTCAAACCCTAAATCACATCAACAACTCAAACGAAATATTAAACTCATTATATCTAAAGTTTCAATATTCTTTCAATGACACGACAAGTTCTTTCATATAGAAAACCCTAGAAACAAATCAAATCAATGTATCTAACAACTTTCAAAATTCATATGTTAGACTACCTACTAGGATTTCATACAAACGCTAGATTTCATACATGAGCTTCAATAATCAAAACCAATCACAACTTCTGACCAACATCTACTAGGGCTTGATATAAACCCTAGATTTTCATCTTCAACAATCAATACAATTTCATAGATTCCAAATTGTCATATCACACATACTAGAGAATTTAACTTCTACTAGGGTTTCGCTGCAAAACTCTAGATTTCCAAACAATATTATCCTAGAGTATCAAACTTTGACTAGGGCATGTTTCCAAACCCTAGGACTCATGACCATTAATAATTAGGTCAACAAATGCATATCTAGGACTTCATCATCATGTATAAGCACATCATATGTTAGGCAACATTAACATATTAGACATATACCAACCTAGACCATGCTAGGGTTTTGACCAAATGGACACATATACACCTAGGGTTTCATTCCTAGGATCTTACTTTAAAGCAATGTTGCACATCTCGTACTCGTATAAGACTTGCCTGGCTATTGACTTGGCGACCCGTACAAGACTCAGGAATGACCCATATAAGACTCGACAAAATTTTCCCTCCATTTTCCCTTTCCCTTTCCCTCCACTTATCTCCCAAAACAAAATAAAAAAATAAAAAAATCGAATTTTGAGGGTCTCCACGAGTCTTATGCAAGTCATATGCGATTCTTCACGAGTTCAATGTGGATAGCAAAGTTTTATGCGGGTTTTGGCGGGTACAGGTAGCAACTGCAGGTTCTATGCAAGTGACCTGTCTCGCTATAAAACCTATCAAGACCCATGAGTACTCGCGAGTCTTATAAGAGTCGTGCTACACTACTTTAAAGACATATCAGGGGTTTTATTGATAGACCCAACCAAAGCCTAAAGATCTAGGGCTTCATAACATAGCAAACCCTATTTTACCAAAACCTTACATGTTTGGGATTTTAGACAACACCATTCAACCTTAACAAGTTAGGGTTTCCATGACCATACCAAAACCCCAAACATGGCATCATCATTAAAAACTTCAAATAGAATTTCCAATAACCCTAAGTAGGCTAGGGTTTCACACATTATCATTAGCATACCCTTAAGTTTGGGTTTTCCAAAGAACCTTTCTACGGTTCTATACAAACAATGAAGGATGTGAGGGTACATTTATCAAATGATGAATCACCCAAAACAAGAATCTTTTTTATTCAGAAATGCTAGACATAACAGTGTTAGTAATAGATTATCAAAAGAATGAAAGTAAATCAAAGCTTTATTTAAAAGCATACCTTTGTTTCTTGACAAACCTTGTTTTGGGAGGCTCTCTTCCATAATTTTTGAGTATATAGCAAGTCCTTTCCTAATCAAGAAAATAGAGTTATAAAGGTGATTGGTATTTAATATAAACAAAACTTAAATAAGTATATGAAAACAAAAACTGAAAAGAAATAAGATACTTATCTTTGGGAGTTTTTGACGGCTCCCTCCAAAGCTTGAGGGATACATATAATCTAACAAAACAAATAAAAAATGCTTTTTCCCAAAACATGTTAAAACCTACAAATAATAAAAACTCAAAAGATACAAAAATAGAATATCCAAGACTAAGAGAAAAGGACTTAGTAGTGTAAGTCCCTTATGTCAAATTCCTCGGGTTTAGCTTTCTTAGGAGTTCCTTCAACAACATTTGCTTGATCTCTTTCCCTCTTATTATTCCTTGGATTTTTGGGACAATCACTTCTATAGTGACCCAGTTTATGACATTGGTAGCATTCTACTTTGGACATGTCTACCTTTCTCATTGGCCCTTTTATCTTCTTGAAGTTTCCCTTCTTATGATGAGCGGTGTAGGAATTTGAAACTTCTTCAGGGTTGGCTACTAATGAGATTCTCAATTCCTCTTGATTGCAAGCGGTTCATAGTTCTTCAAAGGTAGGAGCTACCTTCCTGGGTCATAAGTCCCAGCAAATGCACCCCAAGTGGATGGAAACCCTAATAATGAAGTGATCACAAGTTCTTTGTTTGAACTACTTCATTAATGCTAAAAAAGATCATCTCCTCGATTTTACATCCTTACAAAGAAGGAGGCCATTGTGTCATCCTTATTCATCTTTGTGGTCCTTAGTTCATTCTTCAAACTTGCTACTTGTCCAATGTTCTTAATAGTAAATAGAAGCTTCGACAAGGCCTCATATATTTCTTGAGTATGGTCAATGTTGTCTATGTATGGGACAAGGTTGTCCTTTATGCTTTCTACCATTAGAGTCATGGCCACAATTTTTTATTCTTTGTATTTCACCTTATCTACATCAATCGAATCTTCCGGTTTCCTTTACTTTTCCTCTAACCGCATCTAATACTTTGTTCTTTCAAGAATGAGGTCAATCCTCTTCTTCCATGACCCGTAGTTAGAGGTTCCCTTCAAGTTCGTTCTCTCCTCGATTGAGTTAGACTTTGTCCTTGAGGATAGTAGATTACTTCCTCGAGGAATCTCTTTGAATGATTCCTTGATCAATTACTTGAGACTACCTTTTTCCTTCTTCTTCCCCAAAGCTCTAAAACCATGTTAGAAAAAAATAAAAAATAAAAATAAAAAAAATCCTTATACTTGATAATTACTTGATAAGATTTCTAAAAGCTCGTAGAATAGTTCCCTGGGTGAGGAGTCCCCGTTCTTAATATACACAATCAGGTTACATGCTTCCGCCCATAGAAATTTGGGCATATCCTAATCATACAACATTTCCCCCATGGCTTCAACAATAGTTTTGTTCTTAATCTTTGCAACCCCATTCTCGCGTCCGGATTATGGAGCAACTCCATTCTCTTTGATGCCTTCTCTTGCGCATGACTCAATGAAGTCTTTATCAATATATTCACCACCATTGTCCGAATGCAACACTTTTATTCTCTTCCCTATCGATTCTCAACCGTAGCCTTAAACTCTTTGGAATCGATAAAAGACTCCCATCTTTAGTCGTGTTATAAAGTATATCCAAGTCTTCCTCAAAATGGTCATTCAATGAAGGTGACGAAGTAATTGACACCACTACGAGCTTTGTGGACATTGGTCCGTAGATATCCGAAAGTGTATTAATCCCAAAACACTCTTTGGCTTATTGCTACTGAATAGTCTCTTTTGCATACTTGCCTAGTACGCACTCTCGCAAACATCATCTCGCTTTGGTGCTTAGCTCTAGAACTCATGTGACGCTTTCTCCGAGAACTCTTAGAGCCCCATAGTGTAAGTGCCCCATCCTTCGTGCCATAGTTCATTCAAATCTTTTTCACCATTGTTTCCTATTAGTGCCACTAGAGGTTCTAGTCAGAATTTATACAATTTGTTCTTCCGACTCCAATTTGGGCCCTCTTTCTTCCAACTTGGGTGTTTGACATATACTTTCTTTCTAATGAAGTATACATAATAGCCTCTTGTTTTGTCAGATAAAGAGAGCAAGCTCATCCCCAATCCAGGCACATGAAACACATTGGTAGCCCCAAGCCGATCTCCCGTTTCTTTTTGAAAAACTATAGTACTTCCTTCCTTAACAAGGGTACATTTAGCCTTATTTCCATGGTCATTTGGAAGTTCATTTGTTCTTCTTGGTAGCTCGAGAAACATTCTTGTATTCCCGTCATGCGCACAAAAGCGCCACTATCAATATACCAAACCTCAAAGGACGCAGAGCTTGACAAGCAAGCAATAGTTCATTCAAATCTTTTTCACCATTGTTTCCTATTAGTGCCACTCGAGGTTCTAGCTGTAACTTATACAATTTGTTCTTCTGACTCCAATTTGGGCCCTCTTCTTCCAACTTGGGTGTTTGACATATACTTTCTTTCTAATGAAGTATACATAATAGCCCTTGTTTTGTAACCGAGATAAAGAAAGGAAGGTCATCCCCAATCTAGGCACATGAAACACATTGGTAGCCCGAAGCCGATCTCCGCTTCTTTTGAAACTATAGTACTTCTTCCAACAAGGGTACATTTAGCCTTATTTCCATGGTCATTTGGAAGTTCATTTGTTCTTCTTGGTAGCTCGAGAAACATTCTTGTATTCCCGTCATGCGCACAAAAAGCGCCACTTATCAATATACCAAACCTCAAAGGAAGTGCAGCTTGACAAGCAAGCAACTTCTTCTTCCAATCCGAAAGTAAACACAGAATGTCGTGATCCATCATATCTTTCATGCTTTCTTCTTTCCCAAGAGAATCGCGTAACTCTTCAACTTGTTGCACCAAAGAACATCACGACCATGACTCATTACAAAATCTCCAACCCCCCGTTGCCCGATCTCTCGCTCTAATACCATGTGAAAGCTTCTACTTTGAAATTTACTCGCAAAGAATCGATATTTATTTCACCTACTTTTTTCCATAGTAAGTTATTTACAAAACCCTACAAGAACATCAAAATAAATTATACTTAATTTCTCACATAATTGATTAGAGAAAAGAACAATGAAATGCAAGCACAAGAATCAATCACATCAACACGCTTTTGGACAATAGTCCTCGAAACCTAACAAGTGAAAATCAATGCAATGATGAGGGTTTATTTATTATTATTCTTCAAAGAATAACCTCTTTACAAGTAATGATTTGCAAAATAATGGAGAAACATTTATGAAAACACTGAGATATTCTTTTTCTCCAATCACTACAACAATTTCCGACACCCAAGAGACCCTTCAACCTTCATTGTAGTCACCTTTGTGTCCTCTTATGCGTAGGGATTGTGTTCTCTCGCTACGCTACCTCTACATTGTCCCTCCGCCGATATGCATCCCTCCTCCTCTCGTCTCCCCGACTTATGCTAATATTCTCCTCTTCCTTCACCCCCGCAACTCTCCCCTTCCGAATCAACTCTGTTTCCGGAGAATCGATTTCTCCTGCCATCGAGTATTTTCCCCCGATGTATCTCCAAATGACCCCTCAAGTCTTCATTTATACTTTCTTTGTTGAGATATCAATGGTCGTGGATCAAATCTCTAATCAATGACTAAAAGATTAAAATAGACTTTCATATCCTCGTCTCTTAGAAGCTTCTCACCCATATTTCTATTAATTCCATTTAATTATTTTAATTACCTAAGTTTTAACTTAGGAATCATTAAAAATAATTAATTATTTTAATATAATGCACTCCGGTGGAATTTTCCAAACGATTTCTCGGGTCTTGGAGATCTCATGTATTCTAGCCCCTTCACAAAATTTCGTAGCTAGAGCACATCCGATGCTACCCAAAAAATCAACAATTTTGTCTTCCCAGGCGAAGACAAGAATGATGTGCCTATCTCTCCCTCTCAACCACTGAGATATATCAAGCCAAGCCTGCCTCTCAAATACACAAGCTTCCTATTAGAAAGAGATTTTGTCAATTTGTCGCCTACTCCGCTCATTAGTGGAGATATCATGTAGATACAAGACACCATCTTTTAATAGCTTTCGAATGTAGTGATACTCTTGTTGATATGTTTTGTCTTTCCATGAAACTGAGTCTTCAAACAATCTTATACAATTGATGTTATCACAATGTATCACCGTAGGGTCCATTGATCCTTCAAATAAGTCGGATAGCAAATTTTCCTAAACTGCATAACTTCTCTCGCTTCTCTTCACAGTCGCAATATAATTAGCTTCAACACTATTCAAAGCAACCGTTTGCTTTCCGCTTCATCCATGAGATCATGGAGGATCCTAATCTAAACATCCTCGTGTAATGCTTCTTCCATCCCGCTTCATCGTCTCCGCAGTTTAATCAGATAGTTAGCAATCAAGTGCACATCATTCCTCCTATCATATTTCGTAGTAGTCGATTGTTCCTTGTAGATATCTCAAGATATGTTTGGTTGTTATCCAATGATTATGCTTCGCTCCATTTGAACTCGACCGAGAATATTCACTCCAAAGCATATATCTAGTCGAGTATTCACTAAGTACACTGAGCCAATCAATTGTCCATACTTGGTAGCATCCACTAGGCTAGATTCGAACTCCTTAGTCTCTTCAAGTTTGTGATCATCGTGTTCCCTACCGGTTTGTAATCCATCATGTCAAGCCTCTTGACATCTCGATCACATACTTCTCTTGACCTAGGTAGATCTCATCATGTCCCTACTAGACTCTAACCCAAATAATAATGCGCTGTACCCCAAGATCCTTCATATCGAATTTTGCTACTAGTTGCTTCTTGCGCCTTCAATACGACCTTCCACACATGTTAAGAGAAGATTATCCACATACGAAGAATGATTACAGCTCACCTTTACAACCTTGAAGTAAAGGTTAAGATCGCAAAGCTTTTTGTGAAGCCTAATCTTGGAGGTATGTATCCATCCTTGCATACCATGCCCTTGGTGCTCTGCTTTAGGCCATATAATGCCTTCTTCAACCTCGCAAACATATGCCTCTCTATCTTTGACTTCAAATCCCAAGGGTTTCTCACATAGACTTCCTCATCAATTGTGCCATTTAGGAATGTAGTCTTAACACCCATTTGATGTATAATCTATCCTATCGATGCCGCCAAAGAAACCAATGATCAAATAGTTGTATAGCTTGTTGTCTGAGCAAATGTCTCTTCATAATCGATGCCTTCTTGTTAGAGAAGCCCCTAGCCACAAAGCTTGCTTTATACTTGTCAATGCTTCCATCTCGTTGCATGATTTTATCTTGTAAAGCCATTTGGAAGGACTTGTCTTTCAAATTTCTAGGTATGATCTCCCATACCCCATTCCGCATTATCGATTGATATTCTTCGTTCATAGCATTTTTCCATTCTTGATGATTGAGAGCTTTTTTCAAAAGTGGATGGCTCCGCTGCCTATTAACTTTGTCATATAAGCCGCATAGCCAAAAAATCTCTGGGTTTCTTATTTCTCTTAAATGTGCCTTCAATACTCCAGTCCCTCTCGCATCTAATAGAGTGGTTTTCAACCACTAGGTCTATTTCTAGTCTCAAGAAATACCACAAGTTGTATAGGTTCATTGGGACCTTCATCTTCATGATTCAATTCATCTTCCTCCCTCATAACTTCCTCTTCAAATATCGAAAGTTTTTCATCATCAGAGTCCATAGGTAGATCCAAGGTTACTTGGAAGCGGGAGCGGGAGCGAGAGCGAAGCGCGGAGCGCCATTTTTAAAAGCTTCCGGTCTGGAGCGTTTTCGGGAGCGTTTATATATATATATATATATATTTTAATATTTTTAATATTTTTTATATTTTGATGCATATATGTCAACAAAAACATGTAGAATGATGAATTAGACATAAAAAACATAAAAAACATAGATTGAATCATATAACATCAATCATCTAGAAGTTATAATCTTCATCAACCACACCCACGAGTTGGAAGCATACAACATATTGACTCTTGAGTCTCGCAAATCATCAATCTGAAGGTTTCAAGCTTTCAAAATTCAATTTATAACATTTATCATCATTGATTTCAAATTTCAATATCTAACATTTATCATCATTGATTCATTGATTTCAAAATTCAATATACATTTATCATCATTGATATATAACATTTATCATCATTGATTCATTGATTTCAAAATTCAATATATAATATTTATCATCATTGATATTATATAACATTTATCATCATTGATTCATTGATCACCATATAACTTTCATGAAGCATCATATTCATAATTCATAATGACTTGTAAACAGTAAACTTATAAATGCCAACTTCAAAGTTTCACCTTTCAAATTCAAACTTCAAACTTAAATTGTCATTAAATAAATGAAATCAGAAAGAGTCAAGTTTCAACTGTTCAACTATCAACAACAAATAGAAAAGACTAGTAAACAACAAATCTATTTTATCTGGTTGGCCCCTTGCCACGCCCATGAGAAATGTCTAATTTTTGTGAGCCACGAGGAAATGTTGGTCGAGTACCACAACCACGACTAGAAGGTGGAGGCTGGATCTGCAAAGGAACAACAGTGTGATATCGAGGAGTGGCACTGGCACTGGCACCCGCACTGCTACCAGTAGATGGTGGGACTGGCCCTGTGTGTGGCGGTGCTGCTGATGCTTCATCATCATCCCTATAAAGTTCTGCTTCCAATTCTTCTAGATGTAACGTGCCGTCCTCCAAATTATCATCCTCTAGGTTGTTGTCCCAAACTCTGTATGATTGATCCTCATTTGCCCGATCACAGTAATGGCTCAACAACCTCAAGTTATAATGCACATAAACCAAGCTTTCAGCTCGGTTTTCATTCAGCCTGTTTCTTCTCACATTGTGTATAAAGTTGTAGGTGCTCCAACACCTCTCTGCAGAAGAAGTGTTCACAACTTGTGAGAGAACTTTTTTAGCCAACTTTGGCAAAAGTCCCATGCCACCATATGCTTCCCACCATGTGAGAGCATCAAATCTGTCCCTGTCTTCCATTGCATGGAAAGAACCAAAGTTAGCAGTGCAACTGAAGTATTTGCCTAATTCAAGGCGCAATCTAGCACACTCTTCCCTGTCAGGTACCAATTTTTCCAATGCCTTCATGTACCCCTCTTGTACCTCTGGATCTGTGTGAGGTTTCACCCTAACCCCACCTCCAGGTGCAGGTTGGCCCAACCAATATGGAGAGTAATATTTTGGCGTAAGGATATATGCCAAAGCATGTAGTGGAACATTGAGTTTATTCCACCGTGCACACACACAGTCATGAATCATAGCATACAAGTTGGGTTCATTATCCTTAACAATATCTTTTATTTGCCCCAACATGCTATCCATTTGCTCATAAACCTCTCCAATCACTGGTTTATTAGTATCTGCAAAGCGAATCATGTTATAAATGGGCTTGGTAAAACTCAAAATTTCCCTCACACGTGCCCAAAACAGATGGTCAAGGGCGGTCTCCTCCACATGTTCGAAACCTTGCCTGTCAACTATTGTTGCTGCCTTGTCCTTTAATAGCTGCCAGTGTGGGCTTGATACCATTGCAGCCAATGACTCTCTTACCTTCAAAAGGCGCCTGAAGGTGAGGTAATAGCTAGCAAATCTAGTTTTTGCTATCTTCAACAACTCCAATTTGGAGTGAGTACGGAAAAGCACATGGGTATTGCTATGATTTGTAATAAATTTATCATTTTTTTACCTCTCTTGTACAAATCACCAAGCCATTTGAATTGACGTTGTTTGTTTTTGATGATATCATGCATCAAAAGGTTCATTGTGTAAACCAAACACCCAGACCACAAAATGTTGGGGTATTTATCCTCAATAATTGCTCCTGCTGCCTTACAGTTAGCAGCATTATCAGTGATGACCTGTATGACATTGTATGGCCCAGTCTTTTCAATTATATCAAGTAATGGTTCTGCAATGTTAATGCCGGTTTTGAATTTATCTGAATAATCATAAGCTGCTAGGAACACTGCACCACTAACCGACACAGCCAAAACATTTATCAATGGTTTTCCTTTTACATTGGTCCATCCATCAGAGACAATGGACAACCCATGCTCATTCCATGAACCTGTCATTCTAGCCAAAGAATGATTTATTTTAGCTCTTTCATGATCGAGACCCACGGTTCTGGCCTTGTCATACCCAGGGCTTTTGTATCCTTTGGGGGCATCATTAATGGCAGAAACCATTTCATGCCAATAAGGTGAGCGAAGAACATTGAATGGCACCCCACATGCATATAGAAACCGGTAAACTTTTGAATCCACATCATTCCTACACCCTTCGTCTAGGAAATCGGATATGGTTCTACACCTTAATACAGTGCCACTGCTTCCAAAACGACTGGCTTGGGTGGAAGTTGAACTTGTTTGTCCATGATGTGTTGGGGTATTTATCCTCAATAATTGCTCCTGCTGCCTTACAGTTAGCAGCATTATCAGTGATGACATGTATGACATTGTATGGCCCAGTCTTTTCAATTATATCAAGTAATGGTTCTGCAATGTTAATGCCGGTTTTGAATTTATCTGAATAATCATATGCTGCCAGAAAGATTGCACCACTAACCGACACAACCAAAACATTTATCAATGGTTTTCCTTTTACATTGGTCCATCCATCAGAGACAATGGACAACCCATGCTCATTCCACGAACTTGTCATTCTAGCCAAAGAATTGTTTATTTTAGCTCTTTCATGATCAAGACCCACAGTTCTGGCCTTGTCATACCCAGGGCTTTTGTATCCTTTGGGGGCATCATTAATGGCAGAAACCATTTCATGCCAATAAGGTGAGCGAAGAACATTGAATGGCACCCCAAATGCGTATAGAAACCGGTAAACTTTTGAATCCACATCATTCCTACACCCTTCGTCTAGGAAATCAGATATGGTTCTACGCCTTAATCGAGTGCCACTGCTTCCAAAACCACTGGCATGGGTGGAAGTTGAACTTGTTTGTCCATGATGTGTTGGGCCTGAATCAACGAAACCCCTAGATCTTTTAGATGATCTCTGTAGGGCAACCCCCTCTTCCTTCCTATATATCTCTCTCTGTGGTGCTGGCACAAAAGCACGAACTTTTATTCCAAGATTTTTAGTTCCATCCCCTGGCATTATCCCACAAAGGTGCCTTCTCAGATGGGTGTATGAACCATGGTATTGTTTATTGCAATGTGGGCAAATAAATTTAGTGGTTCCACCACCTTTCCTTCCATTTTCTGAACATATTTCCACAAAGGAGTTTGGTCTCGTTTAGTTGGGGAATCTGTGTTCTCAGGTTCTCCACTCCCTACTTCCTCCTCAGCATAATCCTCCTCCTCTTCAGGATTTTCTTCAGATCCACCATAACCCTTCTCTTCATCCTCCTCTTCTCTGATTTGCCTCTTTCTTCTAGCACTCTCCAACACCATTATCACAAAGAAAGGAACCAACATGAGGAAAATCCCTAGCCATATAGCCATGATGGAAACAAGTTTCAAGTTTCTAGCCTGCAAAACAAATGGAAAAATGCCAAATGGGAATAGGAAATGCAACACAGGAAAAAAACAATTCATTTTTTAAGTTTTAAATCCAATAAAATGCAACACTCAAGAAAAATTCAAGTTTTCATTTTTAAACAATTTAACAATCTACAAATTCATCCTAGAAAATATTAAATTGGATTAGAAAGCCTACCTCTTTCTTGCAATCCTCCTGTTGCCTTGCTCCTTGCTCTCCTTCAACTCTTGCTCTCGCTCTCGCTCTCGCTCTCTCAACAGTTAACAAACAATAAAAACTAAAATGAACCCCCCCCCCCTTTTAAACAATTCGATTTTTCACATAAAAAAATTTGCGCGCGGCGGGAAGCGTTTTTTTTTCCAGGGAGTGTTCGGGAGCGAACGCTCCCCGATTGCTTCCAGCGTTTAAAAAACGCTCCCGAAGCATTTTTTAAACATCGGAAGCGCTAAGGGAGCGTTCGCTCCCGAGCGCTTCATGAAACGCTCCCGAAAAGGCAGGGAGCGTTTTAACAAGTTTCCAAGCGTTCCCAAAACGCTCCCGCACGGAGCGCGTTTCGGAAATGAGAACGAAGGGGGTTTGAAGCTTCCCCGCAACCTTGGGTAGATCCTTTGATTTCTTTAAT
>JAXQQM020065599.1:0-61702 GCA_034641835.2 Pinus albicaulis
ACTTGACATGTATAACCAATCATGAATGACCAATGCATGTTCAACATATGACATCACACAAGAAAGCATACACGGATAACACCAAAGCATGACCAATATGTAACCCTAGCATAAATAAGCAATGCATATACAATATGTAACAATATGTAAGCAAGCATACACTAACAATACACAAGAATGAACAAAACATAACTAGTCATACACTCATGACAACATCTTCACGATAACACCATCATCCCTTACATGGCGACACCACTGCCACCCTGGCCAGCAAAACACAAAAGAAAAAAGAACATACACCCTAGGTATGAGAAACAAATATGAAAAAAATATAAAAGTATGAAAAACACATCACCCATCCAATCCAAGGGTTGAACCATGATCTGATACTAGTCTGTGGTATCATATATCACACGAAGATAACATAAACCAAACACCACTCAAGGAGAGTGCGACCATGCTCTGATACCACTATGTAACTACCCCTTTCCATATAATGAATAAAATAATATAAATAATGATTAATTAGTTAATTAATTAGTAATGAGGTTGAAAGGCCATGTCTGATGAGAAATGACCTTTCATGAAGAGGCACCTGCGTAGGTATATAAGCAGGACTCATTTGTAACATTCAATCATATATCTCATATCTCATTCATAATACACTATTTAATATAATATTTGTATCCTCATGGATATCTTTGTATTCCAAGTGTTCTGGAGTATTTTAACCTGAGAAGGAACTTTGGTCACTTCATTTGGTATCAAAGAAGTTCGAGCCTTCAGCCGCTTAAGTGTTGCACAGAGCCACACTCTTCGATCCAGGTCTTTGACCATAAAAATCATCAACCTTGTTGCTGTTGTGACTGAAGCATTCGCCACAAATTTTGGAGTTTCTCCATTGCTGATTTTGTAAGAGGCCTTTGGCCATAATAAAAAGTTGAAAAAAAGGAAGAAATATATATATAATATATACATATATATTAATAAAAAAAATAAAATAGAGAAGGAAAGTTAACATAAAGGGGGAAATAAATTAAAAGGAAAAAAAAAAATATTTAAAAAAAAAATACTTCCAAAAGAAAAAAAAAGAAAAGAAAAAAAGAGATATATATAAAGAAGTACATATATGTACATACCAAGACAAATTAAAATTAAAAAGGAAAAAGAAATAAGGAAGAGTAGGTAAGGTTATTTTGATTATTCTTTCAGTGGTTTACAAGCTCATGGTTTTGGAAGCCCATGGTATTTGCGAGGTAAAATAAGAAGTAAAGGAATAAAAAATCTCTGTGTGAATTGTAAGTTTACTTTTACGTGAAGAACATTAACCGAGTCAAATACACATAAGTGGACATATATTTTATAGGTGAATATATGTGAATAGCCACGTTTCACTAGGGTTGTAACCTTTCAACAACAAAAAAAAAGAGTTAAAAAAATCAATTGTTAAAAGAATATATATATATATATATATAATAAAAATTATTTAATTAATTAAATTATTAAAAATAAAAAATAAAAAAAATTGAAGGAATAATAACTTCATTAAAAAGAAGAAGAGAAAGTTAGGAAGGGTTACCTTAAAAACCCTAAAAACCCAATTCAACAGACAAAATGGAATCAATCATTGATGAAAAGGAAATTGAATCTAATTCAGAGAGGAAAGAAGGAAGATTTCCTGAAAATTATAGTATGTTTGTATGTGTGCTAATTAGAATCAAAGAGACGCTTGCGGGAAAGGAAGTTCTCATATCTATTGATCTTAATCAAGAGAATAATTATGTTAGTAATGAATGTGCTAACCAATTAGTGATCCCCGAATCAAATATATTGAAAAAAATTCATTTCGTGAAAATGAAAAACAATACGACATAGGGAATTCACACCTAAGTATTGGGGACTATTCCCTTGTCTCCCAATTTAACATTAAAACCTTATTTTGTAACGATAGTGATATAATTTTGGGTTCACTCTGGATGGAATCACTAGGGTCATTCGTCCTTAATATAAAAAAGAAGTTTTTAACATTCTCCTACAAAAAGAAGAAAATAACGCTACAGGACGTCAACTTAAAGCCAAATTAAGTGACACCTGAAGACATTCAAGAAATTTCAAAAGTAATTTCTCAAGAAATTAAAAAGGCAATTCAAAATATGCAAAAGGAAATTGACAAAATCACAGCTAACAAGAATGAAGAAGTTTCTTTCCTTAAGGACCACAATGAAAAATTGCTAACACAAATTAAGAAACTAAAGAAGGATAAGAAGTCGTTGGAAAACAAGGTGCAACAACTTGTTTAAAATGAAGCATCGAAATCTTCAAATATAGAAGTTCAAGTTGAAGAAGAAACGAACGTTGATCCAGTAAATGTCTCAGCTGAAGAGGATGACAAGCAAGTTGCAGAAGAAACACACTTAGATGCTAGAAAAACAAGGAACATTCTAAGTGAAGGTTCTGTAACCTACTCAATAACATCCTCTCCAAAAGAAAATCAAAGTAAAACTAAAAAAGTTCCCTATCGACATCCAAATGACGGGAGCAGACAACTCAACCAAGCTATGTATTCAGAATAGAAACAAGCTGATATTCCGAATAATACTAACAAATCATCACAAGTTTCCAGTCATCGCAAGGTTCCACAAAAGATTGATTTAGGATGGTCCAACCCATTCTCGGTGCGACAGTTTTGTTTTTCACTTAGAGGATCATATCAACTTGTATCGACTAGGATGACTGCCCCGAGACTAGAAGATTTTCATAGCAGGAAAAGAAATCGAGGCCTTTCATCGAAAAGCTTTGAGGACAAAGCTTTTTGAGGGGAAGGTAATGTAATGAATAAAATAATATAAATAATGATTAATTAGTTAATTAATTAGTAATTAGGTTGAAAGGCCATGTCTGATGAGACATGACCTTCATGAAGAGGCACCTGCGTAGGTATATAAGCAGTACTCATTTGTAACATTCAATCATCTATCTCATATCTCATTCATCATACACTATTTAATATAATATTTGTATCCTCATGGATATCTTTGTATTCCAAGTGTTCTGAAGTATTTTAACTTGAGAAGGAACTTTTTTCACTTCATCCCACATCTACCCAAGTAACTGATAAACCAAGGTAAACATGCGACAAGAGACTACTATAATGAGATTAAACCTCCTATGTTACCTTAAGGAAGTGGAACCGTTAGAAAACACAACCTAAGGACCTTATACAACAAAAACAACAACCCCTAGGAGGTAAACCAACCATTTAAGCCTCTTACCCCTAGGTCACACTAACATTTTGACCCCCCTTTGAGCCATATCCATAGAAATAACACTTCATTCCAGGGGCTAGGAAGATATAGTCATAGGCATAACACTGCATGCCAGCAGCTAGGACCCCAAATGCTTAGTTCTATGCTTGAGGCTCCGAGATTTGAGCCACCTATTCAGGCCCATATCCCATGTCACTTCCGAGAACTTCGTGAAAACTTAAGGGATGATAAATAATAATAGGACAATGATACAGAAGCAATCACATCAACGAGAAATCATATGTACCCATCCTATCCATGACATGCATTTTTTCGAACATGTCACAAACATTGAATATACAAGTGTAAACAATAGATTTAAGCATAGGGGTCTCATACTTATCTAAGAATCGCTAAAAAGCATTGCTACCTTACATCATTTGTTGCAATACCATCTATTTTATCATATATACATTGTGCATTCATTTAAAAGTAAAAACATGGAGAGAGCCGGCTATACATCATTAATGATAAAATTTATGCTAATAACCAACATAATAACAACATAAATATAGTGGATACAACAACAATAGAATCCACATAATAACCAGTAAATTTGCATACCAAATACAAAATGAATGAGCTCTTCATTATTGAATGTAAAAACCAATCGAAGATGGGACTTCCACATTCCACTCGACCATAGGTTGGCTGAGCCAAATCTCTCTTCATCAAATCACCCTCATGCCATATTCCAAGCATGAATGTGGGACTCAAACTAAAAGAACCAACCAGGGCATCCCATGGCTAAACCACCTCACCCTCATCAATATAAATTATTCTTTACCATGATCCATCCTGGATAAATAGGCCAACACAATAAACACGTCATAATTTTCTTTACCGTGATCTACACCCGATCACTAGGCCAACATGAGCATGGATATTACCGAATTCTCTCTGTATAAATCATGAGGAATTTTCATGTTTCCTAGTCTCTTAGGCTTTACTGTAATCCATAGTCTGAATCAAGGATCATTAGGCCCTAAACCAAGGTGTACTCTACATTATTTATTTTATATCCGAACTCGGTAGGCTTGATGGAGAGAAAAATACCTCCATTATTTACCATAAATCCCGCCATTCACTAGTCGAGGATTCCTAGGACTACCAAGGAAACACACTATCCAAATTTACCACAACCCATAGTCTAGTTCATGGGTTACTAGGCCATATGCTATATCAATTCGAAGATCCACTCCACTCAGCTTCAAACCCATTTGGTAATCCATCTAAACCAAAACATGAGAACTCCACAACACCATGGTTATCCAAAAATGGAAAGGTTAAGCTGAAAACACTATCACACTTGGAAAAATCCATGCCAAAATAGAATAGAACCACATGCAATACCATGAATTCCACATCTAGCAAGGAAAAAATACGTACAAATCGATACCTACCAATAAACATGTTGTAGTTGCTTGATTCATCCACCTCCTTGCTTGCTTCCTACTTCTTCCTACTTTCTTTCCTTTATTGGTCCAATGCCAAAATTCTCCAAGAAAATCTAAGTGTCCAAGAGAGAGAGAGAGAGATAGAGAGAGTAATGAAAGAGATCCAAAAATTCACTGACAAGAGCCACCAACTGATCCTCAGAAGCCTTTCTATAGAAGAGGCTTCTATTTTCTTCAGTTTGTTGGAAAAATACTGAGAGGGGGGGTGAATCAGTATTTAGAACTGACTGACAATTTTTCTTTCTTTATATGTTACAGAATTGCATCAACGTGTATATCTAGATATCTTAATATGTCTTTACTTAGAGCATTGCATCAGATAAGCATTAATCATGAACATAAATAACAAAGCAAACCATCAAACATAAACTACACATATGGACACCAGGATTTAAGGTGGAAACCCAATTTGGGAGAAAACCATCGCTGCTGTAATCTCAGTCTTCAATAATTTATTATAGAGAAAACTTCTTACAATATATGCTGGTGCAGACTCAAACCAGCACGCAGGCACCCACTTGCTGAAGGCTACAACCTTCTCTCGTTTACCAGCCTCTCCTGGAAGGGAGCCACAACCCCCTAATTGAAGGTTAAAACCCTCAGACTCACAACTGACCACGTTTCATCAATTTTCACACTAGATCAGGTAGTTTCCTTTGTGCACTTATCAATAAACATGTTTTGCCCAAGACTTCATAATGGAATCAGTAATAACCCAGCCATCAGAGAATATATACATTCAACATCCCGTGTATCCTTCGTCAGAAACCCCAACTGTCATATGCACCTTTTAATGTGGATGACCAGCATATATGTGCATTACTTGTATAGATCTGTAATGATTCGTTTTGCAGAGCAGACTAGATCTATAAAAACTTACCCGGAATCATCTGTGTTCGTTAGCAGACATACGCTGGCTTCACATCGTTTCTTCTGTTGAAAGATCTCAAGATTCATCACATTTGCACCATGGACTCAGAATTATCAATTAAACACGTTGTCTGTCCATACAGAAATTCCGCAGCAGAATTCCTTCTTCGTTAATCTTTTCCCCGCATCAACCATTCCGAATGATTCACTCGCTTCTTTATATAGTTCTCACCTTTATAAGATCATGGGTCAAAACCCATTCAACGCTAATGGTATATCTTGGACAATATTTCCATTGATTTTTGGTCCTTGGGGTTTCTATTTCTTTTTATATATATATATATTTATTTATCAATTGATAAATAAATATAATTACATTATTTTTATTCCTTGAGAATAACCCTTTGGACTTTATAAATAATATAATAATCTACGCAAGATGTCGTGCCAACAACCATTTCCCACCATCGTATCTATGTAAATGTCCATCAATATAAAACTTTGATCGATTCTTTTAAAATACTCCATCGAGCCTTATAAGACCATAATACGACCAAAACCCATAATTAAACCGAATTATTTACAAATATATAACTCCGCCGGGCCCCACACCATACCTTGCTAACCTTCAGGTAATTTCATTAAACCTCGGGCAAGTACGACGAGCGACCACCGTCCGATTGCCTTTGCCCAGATCAACGGTGCGCATACATTCCGCTCTGCGTCCAATCGTCGAACTTTAATGCGCGAAATCGCGGCGGTATTTGAACAGTGGGCCAGCCACGTGCCGATTCCTGTATGGAATCGCTCCTCCTCTGGGCAAAACCACTAATGGTCGATAGGCGGTGCGAAATGGCAGGGTGGTTTTCGACAAACTGCGTTCACTGGTCTTGGTTCCGCTTCCCGCTCATGGTTCCAGACAGGGTATATCCGTATGTATATATATATGATTTTCCACTGAGGTACCGTTATACTCTGAAGCAGAGTTTCGTCATAGAATTTGTATTTCTTCCACATTCCTGGTTCTTATTCGATAGACAATGCCGAGGCTTATAAACCTTACGTACGAATGCAGAAGCTTCGATGCGACATTAACACATATATCGTATCTCTGAAATGATCAACACCATGCTCCACTTATATAACATATATATATACCTTGAACCTTATAGCAGTGATATGTGTAGAATACGGCATGGTATATGTTCCCTTATTCATTACATGTCATCGGTAACATATTGGTTCGTCGAACAACCAATAACCAGAGCACCATTAAACCCTTTCATTATGTAGATTCACCTTATACAGAACATTCTTGCGCACAGAGACATAGTAACATCAGAACTTAATCATACACAGGATTTGCCATCAATGACAATATTTCCAACAATCTCCCCCTTTGGCATTGATGGCAATATTCTTCTGTTGTTCCTCCCCCTTTGACATCAATGGCAAAAGCCATGCCCCCCCTTTAATATAGCTCTCCCCTTTAACTGTGCAAACAGAGATGCCCGTTAGCACCTCACAACCAATGTAGGCTTCGGGAAATAAGTAGTCCTGATCTTCAGCATGTTCAGTCAACAATGCATTCTTTTCATATGACCAACACTCCCCCTTAGCCTATGCATTCAGAGATGTCCAACAGCACCTTTCAACCAATTTAATCTTCAGAAATTAAGTAGACCTAATCCTCTGCATGGCAGAGACTACTCCCAGTTTCTGTCTGAGATATTCGAATGCTTCCCTGGGTAGAGGTTTTGTAAAAATATCAGCAATTTTTTCTTTGGAGGAAACATACTCCAATTTCACCTTTTGCTCAAGCACTTGTTCTCGTAAGAAGTGATATTTGATGGGAATGCGCTTGGTCTTGGAATGCATAACAGGATTCTTTGAGATACTGATGGCACTTGTATTATCACACATAATAGAGATAGGAGGAGAACATTTGATTTGAAAATCTTGAAGCGTTTGCATCATCCAAAGAAGTTGAGTGCAACATGATGCTGCAGCCACATATTCTGCTTCTGTTGTAGATAAGGCAATGGAACTCTGTTTCTTGCTGAACCAAGATACTAACCGAGGCCCCATGTAGAATGCACCACCACTAGTGCTTTTTCGATCATCATCACTTCCAACCCAATCTGCATCAGTGTATGCATGAAGAGTAAGATCTGCATTCTTTGGATACCATAGTCCAAAATCTTGGGTTCCTTGTAGATATTTGAATATTATTTTCACTGCCTGAAGGTGAGACTCTCTTGGATTGGCTTGAAAACGTCCAAAAATCCCGACTGCATGCATAATGTCTGGTCTTGTCCCAGTGAGATACAGTAGACTTCCTATCATAGATCTATATTCTGGTTGATTTACCATGGGAGAATTATCATTAGAACTAAGATTGCATCCTGTTATCATTGGTGTACTTACAGGTTTGCAATCTTCCATGCCATACTTCTTTAGGATTTGCTTAAGATATTTTGCTTGGGATAAGAAAATTCCATCTGTTGCTTGTTGCACTTGTAGCCCAAGAAAGAATGTCAGTTCCCCTAGTAAGGACATTTCAAATTCTTGCTGCATATCAGAAGCAAATGTTTGACTCATAGATTCTTCATTACTTCCAAAAATGATATCATCAACATATACAACTACAATCAGTAGTTTGTCATTTTCAGTCTTTGTGTATAAATTTCTATCAGCAGATCCTTTTGAGAATCCTTGTTGATGGAGATATTTGTCAAGGCGATAATACCATGCCCTTGGAGCTTGTTTGAGACCATATAGAGCCTTTTTAAGTCTACAAACAAGTTTTTCTTCATTTTCCAAGATGAATCCTTCTGGTTGTTCTATATAAACTTCTTCTTCTAGGTCACCATTGAGAAAAGCAGATTTAACATCCATTTGATAAACTTTGATTTGTTGGAAGCTTGAAAAAGCAAGAAACATTCTTATGGCTTCAAGTCTAGCTACAGGAGAAAAGGTTTCTTCAAAGTCTATACCTTCTTGTTGAGCATACCCCTTGCAAACAAGTCTAGCTTTATTTCTTATAACATCCCCATTCTCATTTAACTTGTTTTTGAATATCCATTTAGTTCCAATGACATTTTTTTCATGAGGTCTTGGTACTAATTCCCAAGTGTGATTCTTTTCAATTTGATCGAGCTCTTCATTCATGGCTTGAATCCAATAGTCATCTTTGCTAGCTTGACTAACACTGTGAGGTTCAATAGTGGACAGAAATGCCAGATTGCTAGAAGATCCCATAAGAGTTCTTCTTGTTTGTACACCTGATCCCTTTTCTCCCAAAATTTGAGATTCTGGATGATTCTTTTGAACATATCTGGAGGGAGTCTTTTCAGACAAACCATCTTCGGGTTCTTCACTGGGTTCACTGTCTGTATCATTATTATTTGATGTAGTAGGATACTTTTCATCATCATCTTCAACTGTAGTTTGATTTTCTTCTTTTGGAGCTGCAGAAGACTCATCAATAACAACATCAATACATTCAAAAATCTTCTGAAGTCTTTTATTGTAACATTTATATGCTTTACTCCTAGAGGAGTAACCAAGAAATATTCTCTCATCTGCTCTAGGTTCAAATTTGCCAAATTTTTCATCATTATTTTTTATAAAGCATTTGCTTCCAAAGATTCTAAAATGTTTTACAGTGGGAAGTTTTCCATACCATAATTCATAAGGAGTTTTATCACTGTTTACACGAACATGTGCTTTATTAAGAATATTTGCTGCAGTATGTGCTGCTTCTCCCTAAAATGTATCAGGTGTTCCGGAATCATCAAGAATGGCTCTAGCCATTTGTTGAATTGTTCTATTCATCCTTTCTGCTACACCATTTTGTTGTGGAGTGCCTGCTACAGAAAATTGTCTTTTTATGCCATGTTGTTCACATAATTCAATGAATTCATTGGATGTATATTCTCCTCCTCGGTCAGACCTGAGACACTTTATTTTTAGATCTAATTCATTCTCGACTAGAGCTTTGAAGATCTAGAATTTCTCGAATGCTTCATCTTTGTGTTTAAGCAGCCCAATCCAACACATTCTAGAGAAGTCATCAATGAATAAGATATAGTATTCTTCACCATGTGGAGACTTTTTCCTCATAGGTCCGCATATGTCAGTATGAATGAGTTCAAGAGGCTTACTTGATGATCCTTCTTTGGCATTAAACTGCACTCTGGTTTGCTTGCCGAATTGGCAAGATTTTCATATGATATTTTCAGGTAGAGTGATACTGGGAATATCACGAACAACTTTAAATCTGCTTAATTTTTTGATTTGAGAGAAGCTCAGATGCCCCAATCTTCTATGCCACAACCAATTTTCTGAAGATTTACTTAAGTAACATTGTTCTTTGCAGTTCTTTAATATATATAGGTTGTTTGGAGTTCTTTTCCCTTTTATAATAGCTTTTCCTGTATCAAGATCACGTACCACACATTCTTTTGAACTAAAGACAACTTCAGTTCCTTGATCACACATTTGACTTACACTTAACAAGTTATGCCTTAATCCATCCACATACATGACTTCATTAGCTTTCACATTTTCTTTTAGAGGAGCAGACCCTTTTCCCTTAATAACCGCAGGGGTATCATTTCCAAATGTAACCTTCTTTTCCTTTTCTAGAGTACTATATGCAAGAAGTTTGTCTCTATCACCCGACATGTGTCTTGAGCATCCACTATCAATGTACCATTGGTTTTCTTCATCTTATGCAAATAGTGCTATGCCACAATTTTCAACCTGTGATTCCTTCTTTTTCCATACTTTGGAGCTTGGAGGAACATGTCCTTTTAGCTAAATTTTTCTCCTGCATTCAGATTCTACGTGGCCAAAGTTATTGCAATAAGCACATTCAACTTCATTTTGAAGAGGGGAAAAATTGTTATAAGTATTCTTCTTTGTTTCAAATTCAATCCTTTTCTTTCTTGATTCTCTTGTCATGATGGTTTTATATGCAACACATTGAGCAGATTTATGACCAAAATTGTGACATGAGAAGCATTGTCCATTAAAAAAGCAATTTCTGCGATCATAGAATCTTCTATGTGAATTTACTTGTTGATTGGTGTTTCCATGAAAGGCATTCATGTTTGTGTTTTTTGAATTGAGAAGATTATGCTTAACCTGCAACGATTCTTTATTCTCTTGCTGAGTGGCAGCATTTTGTAAACTGGCTGTAACTGCTTTTAGATAATTTGGTGCTGAAGATTTAGAAGATTCCCCAGTATATCCAAGGCCTGTCTTTATGAGAGGAGAACGTTGTACCTTGATAATTTCATCTAAGGTTTCAAATCCTTTAGCAAATCTAGGATTCAGAGTTTTTACTTTCTCAAGTTCTTTTCTTAGAGTTACCACTTCATACTCTAGTTTTTCATTATGTTTCTCCTTTTCTTCAAGCTGATTTTTCAGAGTTTCTATAGTGATTTTTTTCTCTTCTAAACAAATTTTCAGTTTATTGTTTTCATCAATAAAGTCACTGTCTTCTAGAGCATCCATAAAAGTATCCTTTTCTTCTCTAGATTCTTTTTCAAATGCCATGAGAAGTCTAAGGTCTTGTTCACATTCTTCCCCACTATCAGATAACCCATCACTATCTTCATGCGTATAGAAACTCTTTTTAGAGCTAAAATGATTCTTATTCCTTCTTTCTACTTCCTTCCCCTTTTTATGTGTTTCTTTATAAGGGCACTTAGCAGCATAATGACCAACTCTTCCACAATCAAAACATTTGAAAGGAAGCTTACCCCTGAACCGTCCTGTCCCAAGTTGAAGTTTCTTTACGAATTTTATCTCATCTTCCTCTGAGATATACCCTGATCCTTCTGTTATTTGTACTTCCTTCCCTTTTGTAGAAGTTCTAAAGACTGCTTCTTTGACTTCAGATGGTCCTCCTCTTCTCATTTCATATGTAGTTAGTATGCCATGTAGTTGTACCACAGTGAGATTTTGAAGATCCTGTTTTTCTTCAAGAGCTGAAACTTTTGACTCAAATTTTGTGGTTAGAGATCTTAAAATCTTTTCAACCAAAGTAGATTTGGTTATTGTTTCTCCCAGATTTCTCATGCGATTTACAGTTTCATCAAGACATAAAAAAAAATTGGCAATGCTTTCCTCATTATTCATTTTAATATTCTCATATTGAATTCTGAGGGTTTGCAGTTTAGCACTTTTTACCTTTGCATCTCCTTCATAGCTCAGAATGATCTTGTCCCATATGTCCTTTGCTGTATTCAGCTGCATAACTTTGACAAATTCTGATTCAGTCAGACTTCCTAACAGAGCATTGACTGCTTTTGCATTTGTTTCGTGGGTATTTATTTCTGTTGGATTTGTTGGTACTACAGGTGGATATTGATATCCTCCTTCAACAATAGCCCATACATCTGCTCCCAGAGACTGAAGATAAGATCTCATCCTTGTTTTCCAGAAGATTAAATTGTTTCCATTGAAGAGTGGAGGCCTGATAGATGCTGTTCCGTCTTGATTGCTCATTTTGATTGATCTTCCTTCTAGCAGCTAAGATTTTTCAGAAGGACCCCGCTCTGATACCAATTGTTGGAAAAATACTGAGAGGGGGGGTGAATCAGTATTTAGAACTGACTGACAAATTTTCTTTCTTTATATGTTACAGAATTGCATCAACGTGTATATCTAGATATCTTAATATGTCTTTACTTAGAGAATTGCATCAGATAAGCATTAATCATGAACAGAAATAACAGAGCAAACCATCAAACATAAACTACACATATGGACACCAGGATTTAAGCTGGAAACCCAATTTTGGAGAAAACCACCACTGCTGTAATCTCAGTCTTCAATAATTTATTATAGAGAATTCTTCTTACAATATATGTTGGTGCAGACTCAAACCAACACACATGCACCCACCTGCAGAAGGCTACAACCTTCTCTCATTTACCAGCCTCTCCTGGAAGGGAGCCACAACCCCCTGACTGAAGGTTAAAACCCTCAAACTCACATCTGACCACATTTCATCAATTTTCACACTGGATCAGGTAGTTTCCTTTGTGCACTTATCAATAAACATGTTTTTCCCAAGACTTCATAATGGAATCAGTAATAACCCAGACATCAGAGAATATATACATTCAACATCCCGTGTATCCTTCGTCAGAAACCCCAACTGTCATATGCACCTTTTAATGTGGATGACCAGCATATATGTGCATTAATTGTATAGATCTGTAATGATTCATTTTGCAAAGCAGGCTAGATCTATAAAAACTTACCCGGAATCATCTGTGTTCATTAGCAGACATACGCTGGCTCCACATCGTTTCTTCTGTTGAAAGATCTCAAGATTCATCACATTTGCACCATGGACTCAGAATTATCAATTAAACACATCGTCTGTCCATACAGAAATTCCGCAGTGGAATTCCTTCTTCGTTAATCTTTTCCGCACCTCTACCATTCCGAATGATTCACTTGCTTCTTTATATATTTCTCGCCTTTATAAGATCATGGGTCAAAACCCATTCAACGCTAATGGTATATCTTGGACAATATTTCCATTGGTTTTTGGTCCTTGGGGTTTCTATTTCTTTATATATATATATATATATATATTTATCAATTGATAAATAAATATAATTACATCGTTTTTATTCCTTGAGAATAACCCTTTGGAATTTATAAATAATATAATAATCTACGTAAGATGTCGCGCCAACAACCATTGCCCACCATCGTATCTATGTAAATGTCCATCAATATAAAACTTTGATCGATTCTTTTAAAATACTCCATCGAGCCTTATAAGACCATAATACGACCAAAACCCATAATTAAACCGAATTATTTACAAATATATAACTCCACCGGGCCCCACACCATACCTTGCTAACCTTCGGGCGATTTCATTAAACCTCGGGCAAGTACGACGAGCGACCACCGTCCGGCAAGTACGATGAGCGACCACCGTCTGATTGGATTTGCCCAGATCAACGGTGCACATACATTCCGCTCGGCGTCCAATCGTCGAACTTTAACGCGCGAAATCATGGTGGTATTTGAACAGTGGCCCAGCCACTTGTCGATTCCTGTATGGAATCGCTCCTCTTCTGGGAAAAACCACTAATGGTCGATAGGCGGTGCGAAATGGTCAAAACGGATTTATAAAACCCGCTCGTGGTTTCTGAACAGTGATCTGATTTAAATATGTTTAAATGATCCGTCGGGTCCGAAAAAAATACTTCGCTGCATAGTTTTACGCCTTATATATATATATATATGATGTGCTCTGTACTCCTGGTTCCATTTGCGTAAATATATATATATACTCTGCACCAAAGAATTTGTATACCTTTGACATAAACATATACACTCCAGTTCTTTCAATGAGGCTGAAATTTATAGCAACCACAATCGATCCTTATAGTGCCTCCCAAGCCAATTTCTTCAATCACTCTCAGTCTTTGTTAGCTATTGCAAAATCAACAGAATCAGTGTAATGTCTGAGCGGTCCATATTCACCACTGAAATAACGGGGCTTACATTTAATTCAAGGTAGGTCTTCCATGAACAGATGTATAAATCTCTGTCTCTTTGTCCCTGATTACATGACCGATACTATAGCTTAGTAGCTCAAATTGTAGGGGCATTCTTTCTATTCTTTATTGCTACATTTAGATGAGAATTCCATTGCCATATCCTTTGCCATCAATGACAATATTCAAACAATCTCCCCCTTTGGTGTTGATGGCAATATTCAAGTCCTTTGATGCTTTTCCTCCCCCTTTGACTTCAATGGCAAAGGCCAGGCTCCCCCTGAGATCATGCTGCCTTTAACTGTGTAATAAGAGATGCCCATCAGCACCTCATAACCAATGTAGGCTTCGTGAATTAATTAGTCCTGATTTTCAGCAGGTTTAGTCAACAGTGCATTCTTTTCATATGACCAACGCTCCCCCTTAGCCTGTGCATTCAGAGATGTCCAACAGCACCTTTAAACCAATTTAATATTCAGAAATTAAGTAGACCTAATCCTCTGCATGGCAGAGACTACTCCTAGTTTCTGTCTGAGATATTCGAATGCTTCCCTGGGCAGAGGTTTTGTAAATATATCAGCAATTTGTTATTTGGAGGAAACATACTCCAATTTTACCTTTTGCTCAAGAACTTTTTCTCGTAAGAAGTGATATTTGATGGGAATGTGCTTGGTCTTGGAATGCATAACAGGATTCTTTGAGATACTAATGGCACTTGTATTATTACACATAATGGAGATAGGAGGTGAACATTTGATTTGAAAATCTTGAAGCATTTGCATCATCCAAAGAAGTTGAGTGCAACATGATGCTGCAGCCACATATTCTGCTTCTGCTGTAGATAAGGCAAAGGAACTATGTTTCTTGCTAAACCAAGATACTAACCGAGGCCCCATGTAGAATGCACCACCACTAGTTCTTTTTCGATCATCAACACTTCTAGCCCAATCTGCATCAGTGTATGCATGAAGAGTAAGATCTGCATTCTTTGGATACCATAGTCCAAAATCCTGGGTTCCTTGTAGATATTTGAATATTATTTTCACTGCCTGAAGGTGAGACTCTCTTGGATTGGCTTGAAAACGTCCAACAATCCCTACTGCATGCATAATGTCTGGTCTTGTCCCAGTGAGATACAGTAGACTTCCTATCATAGATCTGTATTCTGGTTGATTTACCATGGGAGAATTATCATTAGAACTGAGATTGCATCCTGTTATCATTGGTGTACTTACATGTTTACAATATTCCATGCCATACTTCCTTAGGATTTGCTTAAGATATTTTTCTTGGGATAAGAAAATGCCATCTCTTGCTTGTTGCACTTGTAGCCCAAGAAAGAATGTCAGTTCACCTAGTAAGGACATTTCAAATTCTTGCTGCATATCAGAAGCAAATGTTTGACTCATAGATTCTTCATTACTTCCAAAAATGATATCATCAACATATACAACTACAATCAGTAGTTTTTCATTTTCAGTCTTTGTGTATAAATTGCTATCAACAGATCCTTTTGAGAATCCTTGTTGATGGAGATATTTGTCAAGGCGATAATACCATGCCCTTGGAGCTTGTTTGAGACCATATAGAGCGCTTTTAAGTCTACAAACAAGTTTTTCATCATTTTCCAAGATGAATCCTTCTAGTTTTTCTATATAAACTTCTTCTTCCAGGTCACCATTGAGAAAAGCAGATTTAACATCCATTTGATAAAATTTGATTTGTTGGAAGCTTGAAAAAGAAAGAAACATTTTTATGGCTTCAAGTCTGGCTACAGGAGCAAAGGTTTCTTCAAAGTCTATACCTTATTGTTGAGCATAACCCTTGCAAACAAGTCTAGCTTTGTTTCTTATAACATCCCCATTCTCATTTAACTTGTTTTTGAATATCCATTTAGTTCCAATGACATTTTTGTCATGAGGTCTTGGTACTAATTCCCAAGTGTGATTCTTTTCAATTTGATCAAGCTCTTCATTCATGGCTCGAATCCAACAGTCATCTTTGCTAGCTTGACTAACACTGTGAGGTTCAATAGTGGACAGAAATGCCAGATTGCTAGAAGATCCCATAAGAGTTCTTCTTGTTTGTACACCTGATCCCTTTTCTCCCAAAATTTTAGATTTTGGATGATTCTTTTGAACATATCTGGAGGGAGTGTTTTCAGAAAAACCATCTTCGGGTTCTTCACTGGGTTCACTATTTGTATCATTATTATTTGATGTAGCAGGATACGTGTCATCATCATCTTCAATTGTAGTTTTCTTTTCTTCTTTTGGAGTTGTAGGAGACTCATCAATAGTAACATCGATACATTCAACAATCTTCCGAAGTCTTTTATTGTAACATTTATATGCTTTACTCCTAGAGGAGTAACCAAGAAATATTCCCTCATCTGCTCTAGGTTCAAATTTGCCAATTTTTTCATCATTATTTTTTATAAAGAATTTTCTTCCAAATATTCTAAAATGCTTTACAGTGGGAGGTTTTCCATACCATAATTCATAAGGAGTTTTATCATTGTTTACACGAACATGTGCTTTATTAATAATATTTGCTGCAATATGAGCTGCTTCTCCCCAAAAAGTATCAGGTTTTCCGGAATCATCAAGCATGGCTCTAGCCATTTGTTGAATTGTTCTATTCATTCTTTCTGCTACACCATTTTGTTGTGGAGTGCCTGCTACAGAAAACTATCTTTTTATGCCATGTTGTTCACAGAATTCAATGAATTCATTAGATGTATATTATCCTCCTCGATCAGATCTGAGACACTTTATTTTTAAATCTAATTCATTCTCGACTAGAGCTTTGAAGATCTGGAATTTTTCAAATTCTTCATCTTTGTGTTTAAGCATCCCAATCCAACACATTCTAGAGAAGTCATCAATGAATAAGATATAGTATTCTTCACCACGTGGAGACTTTTTCCTCATAGGTCCGCATATGTCAGTATGAATGAGTTCAAGAGGCGTACTTGATGATCCTTCTTTGACATTAAAATGCACTCTGGTTTGCTTTCCGAATTGGCAAGATTTTCATATGATATTTTCAGGTAGAGTGCTACTGGGAAGATCACAAACAGCTTTAAATCTGCTTAATTTCTTGATTTGATAGAAGCTCAGATGCCCCAATATTTTATGCCACAGCCAATTTTCTGAAGATTTACTTAAGTAAAATTGTTCTTTGCAGTTCTTTAATATATATAGGTTGTTTGGAGTTCTTTTCCCTTTTATAATAGCTTTTCCTGTATCAAGATCACGTACCACACATTCTTTTGAACTAAAGACAACTTCAGTTCCTTGATCACACATTTGACTTACACTAAACAAGTTATGCCTTAATCCATCCACATACATGACTTCATTAGCTTTAACATTTTCTTTTATAAGAGCAGACCCTTTTCCCTTAATAACCGCAGGAGTATCATTTCCAAATGTAACCTTATTTTCCTTTTCTAGAGTACTATATGCAAGAAGTTTGTCTTTATCACCTGTCATGTGTCTTGAGCATCCACTATTAATGTACCATTGGTTTTCTTCATCTTATGCAAATAGTGCTATGCCACAATTTTAAACCTGTGATTCCTTCTTTTTCCATACTTTGGAGCTTGGAGGAACATGTCCTTTTAGCTGAATTTTTCTCCTGCATTCAGATTATACATGGCCAAAGTTATTGCGATAAGCACATTCAACTTCATTTTGAAGAAGGGAAAAATTGTTATAAGTATTCTCCTTTGTTTCAAATTCAATCCTTTTCTTTCTTGATTCTCTTGTCATGATGGTTTTATATGCAACACATTGAGCAGCTTTATGACCAAAATTGTGACATGAGAAGCATTGCCCATTGAAAAAACAATTTATGCGATCATAGAATCTTATATGTGTATTTACTTGTTGATTGAGGTTTCCATGAAAGGCATTCCTGTATGTGGTTTTTGAATTGAGAAGATTATGCTTAACCTGCAATGATTCTTTATTCTCTTGTTGAGTGCCAACATTTTGTAAACTGGCTGTAACTGCTTTTAGATAATTTGGTGCTGAAGATTGAGAAGATTCCCCAGTATACCCAAGGCCTGTTTTTATGAGAGGAGAACGTTGTACCTTGATAATTTCATCTAAGGTTTAAGATCCTTTAGCAAATCTAAGATTCAGAGTTTTTACTTTTTCAAGTTCTTTTCTTAGAGTTACCACTTCACACTCTAATTTTTCATTATGTTTCTCCTTTTCTTCAAGCTGATTTTTCAGAGTTTCTAAAGTGATTTTGTTCTCTTCTAAACAACTTTTCAGTTTATTGTTTTCATCAAGAAAGTCACTGTCTTCTAGAGCATCCATAAAAGTATCCTTTTCTTCTCTAGATTCTTTTTCAAATGCCATGAGAATTCTAACGTCTTATTCACATTATTCCTCACTATTAGATAACCCATCACTATCTTCATGAGTATAGAAACTCTTTTTAGAGTTAAAATGATTCTTATTCCTTCTTGCTACTTCCTTCCCCTTTTTATGTGTTTCTTTATAAGGGCACTTAGCAGAATAATGACCAACTCTTCCACAATCAAAACATTTTAAGGGAAGCTTACCTCTGAACTGTCCTGTCCCAAGTTGAAGTTTCTTTACGAAGTTTATCTTATCCTCCTCTGAGATATACCCTGATCCTTCTGTTATTTGTACTTCCTTACCTTTTGTAGAAGTTCTAAAGACTGGTTCTTTGACTTCAGATGGTCCTCCTCTTCTCATTTCATATTCAGTTAGTATGCCATGTAGTTGTACCACAGTGAGATTTTGAAGATCCTGTTTTTCTTCAAGAGCTGAAACTTTTGACTCAAATTTTGTGGTTAGAGATCTTAAAATCTTTTCAACCAAAGAAGATTCGGTTATTGTTTCTCCCAGATTCCTCATGCGATTTACAGCTTCATCAAGACGTAAAAAGAAATTCACAATGCTTTCCTCATTATTCATTTTAAGATTCTCATATTGAATTCTGAGGGTTTGCAGTTTAGCACTTTTTACCTTTGCATCTCCTTCATAGCTCAGAATGATCTTGTCCCATATGTCCTTTGTTGTATTCAGCTGCATAACTTTGACAAATTCTGATTCAGTCAGACTTCCTAACAGAGCATTTACTGCTTTTTCATTTTTTTCGTAGGTCTTTCTTTCTGTTGGATCTGTTGGTACTACAGATGGATATTGATATCCTCCTTATACAGTAGCCCATACATCTGCTCCCAGAGACTGAAGATAAGATCTCATCCTTGTTTTCTAGAAGATTAAATTGTTTCCATTGAAGAGTGGAGGCCTGATAGATGTTGTTCCGTCTTGATTGCTCATTTTTATTGATCTTCCTTCTAGCGGCTAAGCTTTTCATAAAGACCCTGCTCGGATACCAATTGTTGGAAAAATACTGAGAGGGGGGGGGGGTGAATCAGTATTTAGAAATGATTGAGAATTTTTATTTCTTTTCTCTTAAGACCATATGTTACAGAATTTCATCAACGTGTATATCTAGATATCTTAATATGTCTTTACTTAGAGCATTGCATCAGATAAGCATTAATCATGAACAGAAATAATAGAGAAAACCATCAAACATAAACTACACATATGGACACCTGGATTTAAGGTGGAAACCCAATTTGGGAGAAAACCACCGCTGCTGTAATCTCAGTCTTCAATAATTTATTATATAGAAAACTTCTTACAATATATGCTGGTGCAGACTCAAACCAGCATGCAGGCACCCACCTGCAGAAGGCTACAACCTTTTCTCATTTACCAGCCTCTCCTGGAAGGGAGCCACAACCCTCTGACTGAAGGTTAAGACCCTCAGACTCACAACTGACCACGTTCCATCAATTTTCACACTGGATCAGGTAGTTTTCTTTGTGCACTTATCAATAAACATATTTTTCCCAAGAATTCATAATGGAATCTGTAATAACCCAGACATCAGAGAATATATACATTCAACATCCCGTGTATCCTTCGTCAGAAACCCCAACTATCATATGCACCTTTTAATGTGGATGACCAGCATATTTGTGCATTACTTGTATAGATATGTAATTATTCATTTTGCAGAGCAGGCTAGATCTATAAAAACTTACCCAGAGTCATCTGTGCTCATTAGCAGAAATGCGCTGGCTCAACATCGTTTCTACTGTTGAAAGATCTCAAGATTCAACACATTTGCACCATGGACTCAGAATTGTCAATTAAACACATCTTCTGTCCATACAGAAATTCCGCAGTGGAAATCCTTCTTCATCGATCTTTTTCCCACATTCACCTTCCAGAATAATTAACATGCTTCTTTATATATTTCTCGCCTTTAAGATCATAGGTCAAAACCATTCAACGCTAATGGTATAGCTTGGACAATATTTCCATTGGTTTTTGGTCCTTGGGGTTTTTATTTCTTTTTATATATATATTTATTTACAATTGATAAATAAATATAATTACATCGTTTTTTTTTTATTCCTTAAGAATAAGCCTTAGGACTTTATAAATAATCTCCAATGCTTGAAATAGATTAAATTTTCAATAAAGCTTTGACTTAAACCCATGTTAACTGCCCCACATACAACCAACCTTCGGACTTTGATTAATACGTAAAATATCGCGCCAATAACCATTGCCCACCATAGTATCTCAACACATGTAAATGACCACCAATGTTAACTTTGATCAATTCTTTTAGTATACACCATCGGGCCTTATAATAAGACCATAATACGACGAAACCCACAACTAAACCGAATTATTTATATAAATATAACTCCGTCGGGCCCCACACCGTACCTTGCTATCCTCTGGGCGATTTTATTAAACCTCTGGCAAGTACGACGAGCGACCACCGTCCGATTGGCTTTGCCCAGATCAACGATGCACATACATTTCGCTCGGCGTCCAATCATCGAACTTTAACGCGCGAAATCGTGGTGGTATTTGAACAGTGGCCTAGCCACGTGTCGATTCATGTATGGAATCGCTCCTCTTCCGGGCAAAACCACTAATGGTCGATAGGCAGTGCGAAATGGTCAAAACGGCTTTATAAAACCTGCTCGTGGTTTCTAAACAGTGATCTTATTTAAATATGTTTAAATGATCCGTCGGGTCCGAATAAATACTCCGCTGCATAGTTTTATGCCTTATATATATATATATATATATGATGTGCTCCGTACTCCTGGTTCCATTTGCATAATTGTATATATACTCTGCGCCACAGAATTTTTATATCTTTCACATAAACATATACACTCCAGTTCTTTCAACGAGGCTGAAATTTATAGCAACCACAATCGATCCTTACAGTGCCTCCCAAGCCAATTTCTTCAATCACTCTCAGTCTTTGTTAGCTATTGCAAAATCAACAGAATAAGTGTAATGTCTGAGCGGTCCATATTCACCACTGAAATAACAGGGCTTACATTTAATTCAAGGTAGGTCTTCTATGAACATATGTATAAATCTCTGTCTCTTTGTCCCTGATTACATGACCGATACTGCAGCTTAGTAGCTCAAATTGTAGGGGCATTCTTTCTATTCTTTATTGCTACATTTAGATGAGAATTCCATTGCCATATCCTTTTCCATCAATGACAATATTATATTCCAACAAATTTTCCATTAAATATTTCCACTAATGTCTTAGTGAACCTAGCATAAGAGGAAGTGTTTGCATTATTTAAATAAAATGACTCAAATATCCACCATACATAGGCCTTACCTCGAAAATTCAGTGCTGCAACTTTGATGGCCTCATCTTCAGAAATGTGATGTTGCTACAAATAGGAGTCTAGATCCTCCACCCAAGCTCTGGCTGAACATGTAGGTGAACCATCAAAAGTAGATAGAAGGAATCTATCTCTATCATTCTTCTTGATTCCCTTCACCTTGATCTTGCAAAACTCTAGAAAAGTAACATGATCTCTAAAATTCTGAGTTTGAGATTCATACTCTTGCAGAAAATCACCAAGAGTTTCCCTCCTTGGAATTTCATCTTCTTTCATCTCTCTCATGGAAACTCTGGGCATAGGACTGCGTTATGCATCATGATGTGTGGCTGCATTCTCACACTCATGATATGAAAATATAGAGTTTTATTCAGATTCAAACCCTCTTGAAGACTCTATACACATCTCCTTTCTCATTTTCTTGAGATCTCAGTGAATGCTCTATATAAATTTTGGAAGAACGTTTGAGAGCCTATCCTCCTTCTTTTCTCTAAAGAATGGAGTCTTCTTTCTTTTCATATTCTCTTCTCTTGAATGCATCATGAATGAAACTCACAGGCTGAGCCAAGACTATGCTTTGATACCACTGTAATATCCCAAAATAGGGAAAATCTACAATAATGAGAATATCTCTAAGATATTCCAAAATGGGAGCTATAGCAATCCATGAACATAATAATGAAAGAGCAGTGTTACATCAACTCATAAAATTTAAGAAGAACATCTAGCTATCTTATTAGTCTTATAGTAGAAAATAGATACAAGATCTTGAGGAAAGAGTTACTCAAGATAGGCAAAATCAGCCTCAAGAAACATGTACATGAAATACAAGACCACTGCTACACAGAAAAGTGTCCAAGGCTATGACAGCATAGTTTTATTAATGATAACTATTGCTGGAGTATGTAAATACATGGATATGGAATTATATAGCTCATACAACATTGGGAGTGAAGATCTAAGCTCCCAAACACAATTTCAAGACAATCCTGGAAGGATTGGCTAAAATATGCAAAATGGAAAAAATGCTAGAGTTGCAGTCTCAAGACTGAGTAGTAGCTACAACGCAAGAACTGGATGGATATGGCTTTAGATGATGCACAAGTTGAACAAACCTCCTCCAATGGATCCTCCAAGTGAAAGGCTGATCCTAACACTGAAGATCTCACCCTCCAAACAAACACTGCAACCCTCACTGTAGATGCTCACTGAAAATATGGTGAAATCAGCCTAGATACTTCCTCATTGATCCTCTAAAGGAAATAAGGCTTCGTCCTCTGAAAAATAAGCTCCGAAAGTGGTGTTGAGTAACCTCCACTGCAACACCCTGCAACACAACCTAGCTCTAAATAGAAACTGTGCTATAGATGAAGGAGGATGCTTGGTCTAAAGCCTGAATGTGGAGAAATAAAGATAAAAATCCTTCAAGAGGACTCTCTTGGAAGGAGAAGGAAGTCCTAAACAGGAATGCCTTTTTCTAAGCAGCACTGCAACTCTGCTAAATAGCTGGAGAATGCAAAATAGTTTTCCAGGACATAAAATCAATAATCCATATCATGAATAAAAATGGTTGCCTTGCCCTCCTTTTAAACAAATGAAATTATTCTCACCATGGGTCCCACTCATTAGGGTTTCCTCCACCAAGGTATCTTCCTCCCATTCATACTGCGTTGTTTCTCAAAGTGTTCTCCACCTCCTATCCCAGCACTGTTGACTTGGTCAAACTTGACCTTGTCCACCTGAAAATGACCCTCTTCACACATGAGGGTGTGAAATCCAGCTCTTATGACTATTCCCTTTCACATTGTGATCTATTTTGTTCATATTTTTAATATTCATGGGCTTCCTTACCCATTTATTCAGCTGCTAGGTGATAAAAACAAAAATAAATATTCCAATTAGTTGCATGCTAAATTTGGAATATTACATGGTGTGTAATATCCATTTTTCAGTAATATTTCCAAGCTTCTCAATAGGAATGATGTATATGGAAATATGGATCAAAAGCTCTAATACCACTGTAATATTCCAAAAAATGGATTCTTCAGCAGATCATGCATGAAAAATGCATTCTTCAGTTATGATGGCTTCAGCTATCATAGAATATATCTGAAAATTCTCAGCAACCAAAATAAATAACAGCAGCAACATTTACTCAACTTTTAGGGGAAAAAAGGTGGGGAAAAGTGAGGATTTTGGCCCTAAAAAGCATGTATAAGAAAATATGTGTAAAATTAAGTCTCAGGGTTCTATGATATGTTATAATAGGTAAATATGGACTTCCATGTCGAATTTCAGCTCAAAAAAATGCGTTTTTCTAAGTTAAACAGTTCCTCCTTCCCGACTAGTCAATAAAAACCCTGATTTCCCAAGACTTTGAATATGCAGAAATTTTCTGAAGCAAGGGCAGTGCATTTTCTGAATTAAGATGATGTATAACACTACAAATAATCATATAATGGGTTTAAGAACAATTCATAGGATTTCAGCAAGGTTAAACAACAGTTTATATGGAAAACCCCTCAAGATAGAGGTGCCGCAAGACAAAGATTGATCCAGAAACACTTCATTTTTTTCTCCAGGAGGCTGAATCTTATATTTATTATATTAAAGATCTAAAACTGATAAATACATGAAAACATAGATCCATAATGAGACAAAATTCCCAAAGGGCTCTTTATTACTTTCCCCTTGGGGATTTCAGCAATACATGAGAATGTCGGAGCAGATCTGAGTTTTAATGAAGTAGATCTGAAGAATGATTCAAAATTTCTGAAGAAAACTTCAGTATCAGATCAGAAATATACTTGGATTGGTTTACCAATCCAAGGATCACCCTCAATCAGAGATCTAACTCCAAAATGATGCCAAAAACCCTGGAATGCTGCTCCCTCAGCAATAACGTAGATCTGGGGAAAGAACTATGAAAAAGATACCATGAATAAAACAAATATATAACTGATGCCAAGATCTGATAATAAGCTCCAATATCTCCCAATATGATCCTCCAAATGAAAGAGAGACTCTCCCTCCGAGAAACAAGAGAAGGAGGTGGTGTCGTAGGGGACCGACCACGGCAACACCCTACAACACGCATTACGCTCGGCTGGGGCAGCAATAACGCTATCCCGGAGGATGATGCTATGCCAAGAAAATAACCTTGCCTTAGTAGGCGCTTAAGTCCCCGGGGCTAAGGGTGAGTGTAGTAATTCTGGACACTCCTACAGCACTAAAGGACAGTCCCAGACGGGCTAAACAACAAATAAGGCTAAAGAAAGACAAATGTCTCACTCAATAATCAATAATCCAAGAATCCAAGCATAAATCAAATGAGGAGGCTCCTCCATATTTTATAGTGTTGGTTTCCCTCCAAAACCCAATGTAGCCTCTCTCTCTCCTCCACATCCTCATCCTTATCCACATTCTCATCCTTATCTGCGCAGAAGCTTGGAGAAACTTCTAGAGTGTACATAGGCCCCCTCCTCCACGTGTTGTTGGGTCCCCCCTTGACTCCCACTTAAGTCACAACGTTGTGCTACTAGGTGGATGTCTTATTTCATTTAAGTGAGTTTAGACCCTCTTTACTCACTTTTTATTTATTTACAAACTATAGGTGGCAAAATAAACAAAATAGAATATTCCAATTTGCTGTCGCAAATTAGGAATATTACAGTCTCCCCCGGCAAAATGTTGCTTGCCCTCAAGCAACTGCCCGAACAAGTCTCCTTCCTAGCTGATGCTCTCCACCGATACTGCAAAATGTGCCTGGGTCCCAGATGCGCCATTGAATCTTCTCTATCCTCTGCATCACCCTGATATGAAGGGATCTCTCAATGCCAGGATCCCAAACCGATCTCTCATGGTACCAGCCAACCAATAATCCTCTTGGATCCCATTTCCACCATGGCCAATAATAGCCCAAGTCCCATGGCTCGGACTGCACACTGCCTCTGGCTATGACTGATGAAGACCATGACCCCTGCTGCTCTGCATCTATGACTGTGTAAGCTGGCCCATCAACTGTGTACCAACTCATCACCTCTCTCCAATCAACTACAAGGGTAGAACTGAAGAATCTCCACTCGAGGCATGGAGTCTGGAATGTAATGAGGAACATCTCCCTCATGTGGATCCTCCATCCCCAAGCAATCATCCAAACAAAATGAGCCACCTCCCAACAAGGCAACTCCTGAAAATCTCCTTCCACCTCAAGCTCCGGTAATGAAGGTGGGCTGAAAATCTGAACTTGGCAAGCATCATAGCTTACCTCATGTTGTCCTCCTCTCCACTTATGATAAGTGTAGAGTGCATGTTGATCCTGAGCTGCAAAATCATTGCCCTCCAATGGAAAAGTGAAGAACAATCCTCCAAAGAAGGTCCCTCCAACAATGAAGAACAAGCTGGCCCAAGACAATTCATCCATGAAGAATAGGACATGGTCATCATGGATCATCCTAATGAGATGTTTGCTGAATATTTTACATGATGATACATGATGCAAACAATCTCTCACGAGGATACAACGCAGTTTCATCCACTGCAACTTCAGAAAATTACATGGCAAGCAATGTACAAGATCCATCACATCCACTAACGGATAGTAAATGGTTGAATATGACAACAACATGAGACCAAACACTTGCCCATGGCTATACAATGGATGACTATCAATCTCATAGCTCACCTTAAAAGAAAATGCATATGTAGTAGTGGTGGCCATGCCTCCTCCCATGCTCCCATTAGAACATGTAGTGCAGAAATTGTGAGAATTATTCCCACTCAAAGACACATCCAGCTCATGTGTCTCCCTCATAATCAAGCCTCCCATACAAATCTGATCTATATCAGCAAATGGAGACATGATCAGCAATAATATGAAGAGAATGTTGAAGGTTTCATGTGGTGCAAGAAGGTACCAACAGCTTCCCAAACAAGTACAACGCAGTTTTACAAGTTGCTGCTTGATGAAAGTACAAGGAAAAATATTTCTTCTTACATAGTTAATCATGCATGTCTCCATATGATACATGCTATAGTGCAGCAAATGAGCATACATGTAGTGATAAAACATTTGCCCAAGGCCACAAAAGAGATGGCTACCTCCATCATGTAGATTGGCCCAATACAACTCATGGAGCAATATGACAAGCTTGCCCCCTTGTGAAGCAATGCACTGCATAGGAATGGTAAGAGTGTGCAAATCAATGAATGTATAAACAAACTTCTCACCATATTTTGGAAGTAAGATAGTGCATGGGTCCATACACGAGTCTTCCATAGTGCTTTGGCCCACTACGAAGAAGAATGAACCATGTGCTGCAAGAAGATAATCCTCCTGATGCTTGGGAACCCAAGTCAAGAAGAATATGCCATAGATGTCTCTATCATCATTACCTCCTCTTTGTTCATCAAGTGAAACAAATATGAAGTGATCCTGGGACCTATGGGTTATAGATCCACCACATTTACGCTGAGCACACTTCATCGATAAGTCTCTGCTCCAAGGTGACAATGCTGTGAGCTCATGCAAGTAAGCTCTTGTCAATACAAAGCTCTATTCTTTGACATGCTCCTTGTCAAAGACTCCTCTAATAATGCTGCAACAAATATGGAATACCTCCCAAGATGGAAGTGCTTCCCAATCATCATCAAAGACCAAGGAGATAGTGCCATCTCCTCCTCCTGCAACATCATACAAAGTGTGAGAGCAAATCTGCCCTTGCTCTCCTAGAAACAAACCAAGCAACAAGACATTGTGTTGCCTCCCCATACCTCCATCATACCAATCATGTGATGAAGACACAATGAATGATATGAGTATCATATCAACACCATGCATCCATACTCTATGCTGCTCAATGATGCAAGTATCCCGCCATCTTTCCTTCATCCTCCGACTCTTAGGAAGAGTGTTTTCCAAGTGATGGCCAAACTCTTTCAAGAGTAACCAGCGCAGCCAAGCCTCCTGCTGCCCGGTATCATAGATCTGCAAGTACAAGTGATGGCCAAACTCCCTCAAGAGTAACCGGCGCAGCCAAGCCTCCTGCTGCCTGGTATCACAGATCTGCAAGTAGCCTCCTAGCTCCTTGCTCATCATCCCCATCCACTCAATCACTTGTGGATGCCTCCTTCTTCTCCTCATCCTGGTACTCCTCCCATGAGGGCTACCATCCTCCCAAATCAAATTACTGATTTTTCACTTCATGGGATTTTGAAATATAAACTTCTCAAGGATCAATGAGACCCTATCAAGAATCAAATAGGTGGTAGGCAAAAACCTCCCATCATGATGTGTATGGCTCAAGGGATGTCCAACACAAGCATGAGAGATGTTATCCATCCTAAAATGTCCTCCATCTTCTATCTGCTCTTGTGAGAAGGGAAGAAAGTCATTGCACCCCATGGTGTTTCGAAGTGCATCTCTAGTGAGATCTCTCCTTGAGACCTCCCCTCCATCCATGTTGCACAACGCAGTGCAACCAAGCTGCTCTCGATCTACATTTGGAACTTCTTGTAGAGCTGCAAGAGTCCCATCCTCAAAAGTGTCAGCTGCCCCAACTGTTGATGCATGTGGCTGCTCCTCCATGAGTGTGACAGCGTTTTCACAAGCCTCCTCAAGAGGTGATGTGATCTCTTCTTCTTGATGAGAATTGGAAGCGCATGGTACTTCCTCTTATTTTTCTTCATTCTTCTTGACCTCCTCAAAGGTGGATGTATTTCTTCTGGATCTGAAAAGAGATGAGAATAAACTCTCCTTTTTCACCATTCCAGTCTTCTTGGGCTTAGACTCACAGGGAATATTGGATTCCTCATGCATGGGAAGAGGTGATCTCCCAGTGGTCTGTTGCAAATCTGAACTCTGCATGCTAGAAACTCCTCTGTTACCATAGTACCTTCCTCCTTCATCCTGTCTGAGCTAACAATAATATTTGAAGGGAAAAGCTTCTTTGAAGTCTTCCCCCTTGGACTGCCATTCTCGGAAATACTCTCCAAAGGGTATATGACCATGCTGATGTGAGATCCTCATATGTGCCATAGATAACTAGCTCCACAGGCTAAGCCAGAACTATGCTCCGATACCACTGTAATATCCATTTTTCAGGAATATTTCTAAGCTGCTCAATAGGAATGATGTATATGGAAATATGGCTCAAAAGCTCTGATACCACCGTAATATTCCCAAAAATGGATTCTTCAGCAGATCATGCCTTAAAAATGAATTCTTAAGTTATGATGGCTTCAGATATCACATAATATGTCTTAAAATTTTCATCAACCAAAATAAATAACAACAGCAACCTTTACTCAACTTTTAGGGGAAAAAAGGTGGGGAAAAGTGAGGATTTTGGCCCTAAAATGAGTGTATAAGAAAATATGTGTAGAAGGACGTCTCAAGGTTCTAGGATATGTTAGAATAGTTCAAGAGGGACATAAATGTCGAATTTCATCTCAAAAAAAGGCGTTTTTCTAAGTTACGCAGTTTCTCCTTCCCGGCTAGTCAATAAAAACCTTGATTTCCCAAGACTTTGAATATGCAGAAATTTGCTGAAGCAAGGGAAGCGTATTTTCTGAATGAATATTATGTATAAAACTAAAAATAATCATATAATGGGTTTAATAACAAGGCATAGGCTTTCAGCAAGGTTAAACATCAATTTATATGGAAAAGCCCTCAAGATAAAGGTGCCGCAAGACAAAGATTGATCCAGAAACACTTCAGCGTTTTCTCCAGGAGGCTGAATATTATATTTATTATATTACAGATCTGAAACTGATAAATACATGAAAACATATATCCATAATGAGACAAAATTCCCAAAGGGCTCTTTATTACTTTCCCCTTGGGGATTTCAGCAATACATGAGAATGCCGAAGCAGATCTGAGTTTTACTGTAGTAGATCTGAAGAATGATTCAGAATTTCTGAAGCAAAATTTAGTATCATATCATAAATATACTTGGATTGGTTGGCCAATCCAAGGATCACCCTCAATCAGAGATCTAACTCCAAAATGATGCCAAAAACCCTGGAATGCTGCTCCCTCAACAATAACGCAGATCTGGGGAAAGAACTACGCATTATACCATGAATAACATATAGACCTGATGCCAAGATCTAATAATAAGCTCCAATATCTCCCAATCTGATCCTCCAAAGGAAAGAGAGACTCTCCCTCTGAAAAACAAGAGAAGGAGGTGGTGTCGTAAAGTCACCACGGCAAAACCCTACAACACAGTATTACGCTACTGCAGCAGTAACACTGTCCTGGAGTATGATGCTAAGAAAATAACCTTGCCCGAGTAGGCACTCAAAGTCCCCCAGAGCTAAGGGTGAGATCTCTGCACGGAGACACTCGGTTGCACTAAACAGTGCAGCAGACGGGGTAAACAGCCAGCGTGCCAAAGAAGACAATATGTCTCACTCAACAATCCATAATCCAAGCATCCAAGCATGACTCAAATGAGGAGGATCCTCCATCTTTTATAGCATTGGTTTCCCTCCAAAACCCAACGTAGTCTCTCTCTCTCCTCCACATCCTCATCCTTATCCACATTTTCATCCTTATCTTCACAGAAGCTTGGAGAAACTTCTAGAGTGTACATAGGCCCCTCCTCCACGTGGTGTTGGGTCCCCCCTTGACTCCCACTTAAGTCACAACGTTGTGCTACTAGGTGGATGTCTTATTTCATTTAAGTGAGTTTAGACCCTCTTTACTCACTTTTTATTTATTTACAAACTATAGGTGGCAAAATAAACAAAATAGAATATTCCAATTTGCTGTCACAAATTAGGAATATTACACAAACACTCAATTTCCTAGGCTCTGCCAGAGCTAAACCTAATCCTATACTGTAAAAAAAATTCTAAACGCTGCAATGAATAAAAAGTTCCCAAAATAAAATCAGGAATTTCATATTTGAAGAGAGATTTATACAATATGCTTACTCTTACAAAATAAAGATATGTAGTTATCCCTTCCTATTCCCATTCGGTTCATCTTTAACCTAAGGCAAGTTATTATCACAACTTATGCACACACAAACACTAATTAGTAATAACATGTCTAGTTTTGATCTAGACTATAATTAATACAAATATATTGTTCTAACCTAAAATTATCTCCAAAAACTTATTCATAATGTTCTCAATTTTGCACTGCATAACCAAAATGCTACTCAAACCAGCAAATCTGCCTCTTTTCTAAAACAAAATTGATATGCACCTAAAATTTTAATTTTTTTTTTTTTCCAAATATGAAAATTATAATATAAAGTGAATCGTGCCAATTAAATTTGGCGTAGGCTAATTTATAGATGAAATGGTGGCTTTTTTTTACGACATTTTTTCTGGTTAATTTTAACCAAAATCCAGCAGAGATTTTTTAAAAATTGAGTTTAACTTGTTTAATCTGCAGAATTTGAGTACCCCATGGGGTTTTTTAGGGTGTTGAATCCATTTATACATTCAAAAATACATTTTAATTTTTAAACAACAAAAAATGGCATTCTTTCTTGAAAATGTTTTCCCATAAAAAAAGTCTATTTCATCTATAAATTAGACTATGCCATTCAATTTTTATATCAAAACTATCTTTCTCTATAAAATAATACTCATTTCACTTTAATAGGAAAATAATAAAGTTATTTAAATTATGAACAATTTGTCATTCGAACCTTATTGGGATTAAATAAATATAAAAAACTTGAGCACGTTCAAGTCAAGCAAATACCAATGAACTATTTGATAAAATATTAATTTTAGACTAGTCTTAAAAAGTACAATAACATAATTATGAGGGTCATCTTAAAAAAACATTAAAGAAAACATATCTATTAATTTGAAAGGAAATGATTTACAATTTAAAAATTATTAACTTCAGGCCCCAAAACCTGGTTCTCAAATGCTTTCTAATATCTTCCGTTGTTACAATGGACTTTCTTCATTTTCTAGTTGTTCCCCAAAAACAAGGGAATATGCGAACCATTTCCGTACTTTGATCCTTCAACAATGACTATTCATACGCCAATGTTCAATTTCAGTCTCAGCCACTGTCGGGAAAAGGGAAATGATAGCATCTAAGATTTGTGTGACAAATCATTCATATTGAAACAAAAAATAATGAAAGCTCGTTGAGTTTAATGTTTTTGACTTTGACATATTCCTTGAGATAATGCACAGTCGTTAATATACGTTGGTTAAGATATTAAGGGAGATTTCCCCAAGCACTGTGCATACTTTAAATTTCATGGAGGCATTGTGCATACTCAACTTTCAGCAAGGATCCTCAACAGCTCCTTTGTCACCTGGCCAGTAACAAAGATGATATTTCATGTTAAACACTGAAAAATATAAGAGATCACGATCTAAACTCTTTTCATGATAATTTTAAATATAAGAGATTATTATTATATCAACTATGTTACAATTAGGCACTGAGAAAATAGTTATAGAGGGAGACCAAGAAAAATAATATCAGAAACAGCCGGAGTAAAACACGCAAAATAAAAATAAAATTAAAACGATACGTATGCAGAAATGCGTTACTTTCAAATACAACATTGTGCCCCCATAAAACCCAAAATATGTTTTGTAGTCTTATAGGAATCTAGTTCTTAATAGTAGATGGACTTAACTATGTTTCAAAAGAAGGATAGATAGATAAGCAGGCTGCTTAGTGTTTGGTCTATTTACTGTCATACAAACTGCAGGTCTTTGCTTGGTCAGTCATTTAGCAGGGTCTACCAACAAAGGTTTGCTTGGTGAAGAGTGGGTTGATGAATGGTTTGTGCATGAAGTGTGCCGAATTGGAGACTTTGAAGCACATTTTTTAGGAATGTTGATATGCTAGAGATTGCTGGCAGCAAGTCCAGGGGTAGAAGTCTTTTTTGTTCCAGAGAGTGCTTCACAGGGTGGGCAGAATCGTCAGGTGATCTCAAATAGCTTGCTCCTCCTGCTTTTATGGGAATCTAGAACTGCCTTAAAGTCATCCCTTCTTCTCTATGTGAAAACTCAGGTGCAATCGTGTAAGTCTTCCTTTGCCAATGAGGTCAGTTTTATCTCTTCCTTAGTCTGGAGAATTCCACAATAAAAAAGCTGCGTTCTTGACCTAGTTTATTAATTACAGAGGTTACATTTATACTAGGAAGATTCAGTTAGGTGTCCATAACCAAAAAATAAAAACTAATCTATAACTATACGCTGTTATAACTATATACAAATAACCCCGAAGGATTACAACATTTCCCCCCTTAATACGAAGGTTCATCTGACATACCAAGTAAAGACCTAAACTTTTCACGCCCCAATGCTTTGGTAAAGATATCTGCAATTTGTTCTGAAGTTGGACAATGAGTCAGATGAATTGTTTTAGCCTCTACATGATGTCGAATCAAATGATACTTGGTGTTGATATGTTTGGTTCGATGATTAAACTTTGGTTTCTTGGCCAACTGAATTGCAGAAGAGTTGTCGACAAATAGAGTTGAAACTTTTTGTTTCTCCTGCAAATCTTCAAGTATTTTCCGAAGCCAAATGATTTTCTTAGTGGCTTGAGCTGCTGCAACATATTCGGCTTCGGTGGTAGAATCAATAGGAACAGATTGCTTACCTGATCTCCAACTGATAGCTGTTGATCCAAGATTCATCAAATAACCAGAAGTTGAGACTCCATTTTTTTATCTGCATCAAAATCAGAATCTGAATAACCAGCAAAATGGAAGTCAAAAACTTTGGAATATTTGATGTCGTAAGTTTGGGTTCCTTTTAAATATTTCAAAAGTCTCTTCGCTGCTACCCAATGCCCTTCACAAGGATGATGCATAAACTTGGAAAGTACTCTGACAACAAAGATTATATCAAGACGAGTAATAGATAAATAAATCAGACTTCCAACAAGGTGCTTGTACTTTGTTGAGTCTTCAAACGGTTTTCCTTCTTCAAAAGTGAGCTTCAAATTTTGCTCCATTGGTGTAACAACAAGATTGCAATCCGTCATACTATATCTGTTCAATAACTTACCAACATATTTTTTCTAGGAGATGAAAATATGTTGTGGTTTTTGATCAACTTCAATTCCAAGATAATAATGAAGTAAACCTAAATCTGTCACATCAAAACCCTTTTTCAATTCCTTCTTAATAGATGATATATATTCATCATTGCTTCCTGTGATTATCAAATCATCAACATATACAACTAGATATACAACTGATCTTCCAACTTTCTTAACGAAAAGAGTTGCATCATCTAGGGCAAAATGTTTATAATTTAACTTGAGAAGATGTTCAGTTAGCTTCTCATACCATGCTCGTGGTGCTTGTTTCAAGCCATACAAAGACTTCATTAGTTTGCAAACCTTTTGTTCTTTCCCTTTAACAGAAAAACCTTTTGGCTGAAACATGTAAACATCTTCTTTCAAATCTCCATTTCAAAAAGCAGTTTTGACATCCATATGATGAATTTTCCATTCTTTTTGAGCTGCAATAGCAAACAAAGATCTGATAGTGCCCCATTTAGTTGTAGGAGCAAATGTCTCTATATAGTCGATACCCTCTTTCTGTGCATATGTCTTCGCTACAAGTATTGTCTTGTGCTTGTCTAGTGAACCATCAGCTTTATACTTAGTTTTATAAATCCCTTTGCAACCAATAGGTTTGATGCCAATAGGAGGATCCACCAGCCTCCATGTGTCATTTTTTATGAAAGCATCATATTCCTTTTACATTGCATCTTTCCACTAATCATAACTAGCAGCTTCTTCAAAACAAGTACGTTCACAATCCACATAAAAATTAAATTCACAATGAGAATAGTTCCCTGAGGAACTTCCAGCCTTAAACTCATCATATTTCTTTCGAAATGTTCGAATACGAGTTGGCCTTTGCAAAGATTGTGTAGGAAGTTGCTCATTTTCTTCATCTATCAAAGGTTGTGTAGGAAGTTGCTCATTTTCTTCATCTATCAAAGGTTGTGTAGGAAGTTGCTCATCTTCTTCATTTGTCCCAGTTTTTGCCATTTCTTTCATTGTTTCTATCCATGTCATGTCTGTAGAAACACTCGCATCAACCAATTTCTCATCATTGAGAGAAGGAAACTCCACAGACTGATCTAATATTGGAATCCCCCCTTTAGGATGTGGAAGTATATTATCTTATTCATAATAAAACTTTTGAGGCACAAACTTTTTTATCTGATAAAGTTGTCTATCAATGGTGAGGGAATCTTTATCAGATTCAAGAAAAATTACATCTCTTGACGAAATAAACCTCTTGTTCCCTTCATTATACAATCGGCATGCCTTAGAATTCATAGAATACTCCCTTCATCATACAATCGGCATGCCATAGAAGTCATAGAATACCCTAAAAATATACATTTTTTGCTTCAGTCACTCTACTTATTCCTCTGTTGTTTAGGGATCAAAGCATAACATTGAGAACTGAAAATTCGGAAATATTTAATAGGAAGATGATTATACCACATTTCATATGGAGTTTTGTTGTTAATGACAGAGTAAGGGCACCGATTTCTAATATATGCTGCACAGAGCATTGCTTCTCCCCAAAACATTAATTTTACATTCTTAAAAAACATCATTGACCTTACCATATTAAGCAATGTTCTGTTCATTCATTCTGCAACACCGTTTTGTTGTGGATTATATGGTATTGTGGTCTGGTGTTTGATGCCATTCTCTTTCAAATATTTTTCAAAAACATGTGAAGTATCTTCTACACCATTATCAGTTCTTATAGTACTAATATTAAGTTGAGCTTCATTTGTTATCAAGAGATGGAATTTCTTAAACACATCAAAAACTTCTGATTTTTCTTTAAGCAGATAAACCCAACACATCCTCGAATAATCATCAATAAAAGTCAGTATGTATTTATTTTCATTCGCAGTTGGTACATGCATAGGTCCACATTAATCAGAGTGTATGAGGCTTAATTTCCTTGTAGCTCTAGAATTATAATTCTGAAAAGGTTGTTTATGATGTTTGCCCAATATACAAGCATTACATGGGGTTAATTTTCTGAGAACTGTTGGAAGTCCTTTAATCCCCTGTTGTTTCATAATTCTAATACTTTCATAATTAATATGACCGAAGCGTGCATGCCGCAATAAAGAAGATGACAAAGTATCATTTTGTTGATGCAAATAATTTTTGTTCAATGCAACAGACAACATACCTTTCAACTTCAATAATTTATTTTCTTCCACACCAGTCATTACAATTTTATTGTCAGATGCTCCTCCATCTCTAATTTACCATCAAATATGTGAATGGAATGTCCCTGTTATCTTATTTGTATAAAAGATTATAGATTCCTTTGGAATTGTAGAATGTAAAGAACATCATTCAAAGTATAATCTGAAATTCCAGGAATTTGAACTGAATTGAACCAATCCCCGATGGTTTGATTTGAGACTTATCAGCAAAATACACAACTCCATCAATATTATCACTGAATTGATCAAGCAAATCTCTTCTAAAGGTCATATGATACGTGGCACCTATGTCTAAAATCCAACTGCCATACCATGAAGAAAAAGAGGTGATAAAAATATCTTCCATGTGAAAATTACAATGAGCAACAACATAATGTGCATTCTCAGAAGACTGTCCTTTTTCTGGAATTAGATGATCTTTCTTTTCAAGCATCTGTTCTCTTCTTTCATTAATTTTCTGCCAGGGATTCTACAATTTGCAGCAGTATGTCCAATTTTACCACATCTAAAACATTTTACAGCTAGTTTATCAGAAAATTTTCTTTGTTTATCATTTTTTTTGTCTATCTCCCTGAATATTTCTGCCCCACCCCCCTGCCTCTATAATTCTTCCTACCTCGACCTTTATTACCCTTAGTACTTTTGACAGATTCTTCTTGAGGTTTTTTATCCTCTTGAGTAAGACATAGGGTTTTAGTGTTAGAATTGTGGGGTGTTTCTTTCTTGCCAAAAGCTTTCTCTCTTTCTACAATTTTCCCTACTAATTTGTCAAAATCTAAATCTTTTAATTGCCCACTAGCTTGGAGAGATTCCAAGTAGTGTGAATAACTAGGGTAAAGAGCTTTTATAAATGCAGTAAGCTGCAAATCAACTTTAACTCCAGTAGATTCAATTTCATGAATGATGGCTTTGATTTCAGAAGCAAGTTTTAGAGGATCATTATCGTTCATTTCCAGATTAAATAATTTCAACAATAGCTGAATTATATCCAATCAGAATGTGAATCATAAAGCTCTTTTAGTTCTTTTATGGCAACATACGTTGCTTTACTCTGAGCAATGTATTTGCTTACCTCTTCTAAGACTGAAGTGGAGATTAAGGCATAGGCCGCCTTATCCTTACTTTGCCAGATTGCTCGCCGTTTCCGCTCATCAGGCTGCTCCAGTGCATTCCCTCTTTCTCCTTTACAGACTCCATCCCATAAATCATTAAAAATAAGAGTATTTTTAGCCTTCCTAAAACATTCCTGGTAATTTTCTTTTTCGGAAAGGACAACCCCCATTATAGACACCAAGGAGTTCATCTTTTTCAGATATCTTTACAAAAAAAATATGTTCTTAAATGATTGGCACAGAAAGGAAAAAAAAAATTTGTGTTTTAACCACTTCCAGACACAAATTCCTCTTAAAAATAGTTTGGATTCCTCTTAAAAATACTCTATTTAATCTTGCAGATTCAGTAGTGTTTAATGCTACCACAACAAGGCACAGATTTCTCGTTTTTTCTTAAAAACAAGTTGTTTTAACCATTACCACTAACACGGAAGAAAAAAAAAAATTGTTTTTAATTTATAGATTCAAAAATTGGCGCTTCTGTGGCTCCAGAGACATTTTTCCAAAACAAATTGTTTTAAACTTACAGGTTTGTCCACTCCAAAACACTAATCTCAAAAAAATGTTGCCAGTTTCGTGACAGGAACAGAAATGAGGGTTTCTGTCACTGCCATCAAACGTTGCAAATGCAGCAGAGGAAAACACTGGCAGTCTTTGTGCAATCCTACTACCACACCGCAACGCCAGATCAATCCAAACTGCACACAGCCAAGGGTCTTTACTTTATCGGGGGGGTCTAGTCGCTCACACTGCAGATGCCACCGCACCGAACAGTCGTCAAGGGGATCTGGTTGCTCACACCATAGATGCAGCGCAAACTCATTGAGGAGAATACGTAAATCAATGTACACCAAAATAAAACGCAGGTCAGGTCTCCTTGCACTAGAGCATCGCACACCATCATCGCAAATGCAGCACGTCCAAACGCCTCCGAGCCTCCGACTTCACAACTGGTCTTAAACCTTTCCATAATGCTTAACAAAACACAATCAAATTGCGGTCTTCAAAAACCACCACAGTTTCACACTACGAGAGCACGCCACGAACATTGATCACAACATGCTATCAGGTCACTTCACAATGAGAAATGGAGTCTGATCCAACTCTGATACCACCGTTCAAGAGTCTAGAGAATTCCACAATGAAGAAGCTGCATTCTTGACTTAGTTTATTAATTATTGAGGTTACATTTATACTAGGAAGATTTAGTAAGGTGTCCATAACAAAAAAAAAAAAAACTAATCTATAACTATATGTTGTTATAACTATATACAAATAACCCCGAAGGATTACAACACCTTATGCAGTGATTGGCAGTAAGAGGTATGTACCTAGTTGTTGGCGAAAGATTATCTTCTCATTAAGAATGATTTAGCCTATTCAGATTTTATTTCTTCTTCAGCGGTGCCAAGGAAGAGGATATAATAACTCTAATGTAAAGAACCAATGCCTCACGAAGCTTCCTAGACAGTAAGACATAGGAATAGAGAAATGCATCTAGAGGACATGTGAGAGACAACCTACAAATTTTATGAAACATGGGGTCCCCAACATGGTGGATTCGATTCAAAATCCTAAAAATTAAAAAATGGGCAAGTTAGAATCACGAGCAATGAAATGTAGTGCCCTAAGCCGACAATTTTTAACCAGAAGGTATGGAATATCCCAAATGGGATATTTTAACTAAAATTGCAGAAATTCACTTAACCCCAAATTTCCCATAAAATTATCATCCATCTAACAGAAGATTGCCATCTAAAATTAAACAGATAAAGTTTATGTGATTCTATAACACAATGATGCAGTAAATAATCTCAGCTTTATTATAACATAAACCGGGGTTCACATGCGGGAAAGATAAATAGTTGAGATAGCTGAGATATAATCCGGCCTCAAGGATCTGCTACACTACGCTGGCCTCCAAAACTGAACTGTTGCACTCTCCCTCCAGCAACAGCTGCCACTGAATGAACTAAAAATCAATGAAGCACCAATTGAAGATCTGAATGATCCTCACTCCAATATCCCTGAAGCTCTATGAAACTCCTGAATGAAGTCTTCTCAAAGAGAGTTGGATTTTCGTCCAACACTCGATAATACACCCGAGGGTTTCTGTCCTGGGGCTACCGATGGAGTAGAGAATCGGGTTCTCAACCTCTCATACAAGAAAAGATATAAAATCCAAGATGTTCCTCAATGGCCTCCTTTTCTTTTATAGATATCATTTATCCTTCTAGAGCCTTATTTTATTACTATTTTAATCATGGAGCACTTTTCCCTCTTATTTTCCAATTAAAATATTCCTTTTTAATGCCGAAAAGAGTAAATCAGCTACCACTTCTCCTCAGGTCACTGAAACTCATGTCCAACTACCTCATCATGTAGGTATTCTTGTCTCGGTTCCAACGAGCTATTACACTAAAGTGTTCTATCACATATTCCTCCTGGAATGCCACCTTGAGCGTAATTAATTGCGTTAAGCCCAAAAATAACTCAATTTTTCGAAAGTTGTCGAGATGCACCAAAACGAAAGGCAAACGGTGCGGAAGATGGAATATATCAAGCAAATGCCACCGGTCCTCATAGAAACTCCTCATAACTCCTCCAAAAATCCCCTGGCCCCGCTGAGGACATCAACCTGTCGCTGTGACTTGTTTGTTCCCAACTCTGGAAGTCCATCATAACCCTGTCATAGGTGACACCAAAAAAAGGAATATTACAGACCTCCCACCCCAAGATTGCTTGCCCTCAAGCAATCCAAATATGTGGGCCACCCTGTTGGCCCGATGCAACTGAGACCCAATGCCCAGATTCCATACAAACCCCGCAGTGCTGCTATGCTCCTGTGTCAAGTCACCTAGAACAAACCCCTCGATGTCGGGATCCCAAATTGATCCCTCACTACACCTATCATCAATCAATTCTCCTAGATCCCAACGCCGCCATGGCCAATCAACGCCCAAGTCCCCTGGCTCCAACTGCACACTGCCTTTGGCTATAGCTGCTGCCCCATGGAAGCAAGGACCAACTCAGCCACTCTCTCCAATCTAACCTTCAGTCTAGGCCGAGGTCGATCCTGATCTGCGGATGTCGAGCCTAGTGCTACTGAAATACTGATGGACTATCGGTCCAGAATAGATGACCCAATGGAACATGCAACATCTCCCTCGTCCAAGTGCTCCTGCCGAAATGTACCCGGGACTAAGAATGATACTCTATCAATAGGATACCAACTCATCACCTCTCTCCAGTCCAGCTCCTGACTTGATCTCATGCTAACCCTGCTCTCCTGGAGTCGGGATGGAATGCTGAAGAGCTGTCGACTTGTGCCTCACTGCCAACTGGGAGTTGTCACGTCTATCATGTCTAAGGGTCCCTGCTTCACTATGCTCCCTATGCGGAAGATCGTACCATCAGTAGGGTACCAACTCATGATCTCCCACCAATCTATCCCGAAAAAAGGATCAAATGCAGTGACACCTGCATACAGAACAAGTCTGGTGTGAGGTCGCCAATCCATACTCAACTCGTGTTGCCCCATGCCGTCTGCCGACGAGATCTGACTGCAGAAGAAGGCCCCTCTCTATAAAAGGCCAAAGTGGGCAAGATATGCTGCAAGCCCCATTGATGTACTCCTAGAGAGCGCTGCTCCCTGAAAGTACTACAACTCTGCTGACTGCATGTGCATCTATCTGCACCTCATCAGTGGATCTGCCCAAAGATGGATGCAAGACCCTCCCTCTCTTGATCAGAAATTTCATACTCCTACTATCTACTAGCCTCCTGCAAAACTATCCCCTCAACCTCCAACATCTCCTGAGGATAAGTATCTGCAACTATTGCCACCTTGTTAGATGCCCGTACATCCGTCTATTCCTCACCAATTGCTGACCCTAAGGGTAGTCGTACATCCACCATTGGCTCAATGTAAGCCTCCATCTGGCTCTCCCCCAAAGGACTATCATGCATGATATGCATAGCCTCCTCCTCAGCTGACTCATGCTCCACCATACGCTGCTTCGGTTGAATCATCACAAGTGACTCATCATCCTGAATATCTCCAATAGAGTGCCCTGACTGCTCACTCTGCGCATTGGAATACAAATCCAGCCTATTGTTATCAACTCCACATGACTGCTCATGCACCCCAGAAGCATCCTCACATGACCCCATGGACTCATCCAAAGAAGAGTCTTCATCCTGACATACAGAAGGAATGACCTCCTGCTCTACTTCCACCACCTCATCTGCATCTCTCAAGCATGAGTGCTCAGGTCCCCAAGGCTTTTTGCAGATGAAGCAAAGTCCCTTCCTCCTCAACTCGTTCTTGTTGCTTGATCCTCCAAACTGGAGCAACTCCTCCCTAGTCACCTGTCTCCTGAATAGCCCAATGTTCTGCTCAACCAGCCCTTGGGCTAGCTCATAAGCAGCAGGTGAGACCAACTACTCTCTCCACCAAATGCTCAACAACCTAGTCTGCAACTCCCGGAAAATGGCATCACGGTCTCTCATACATGACGACAGGATGGACTACATGTGTGCTATGACTGTGTCAGGATGATGACTCCTAATGTTGAAGAAGCATTGGAACATCTACAGAATCAGGCCATCACACTCAAGATCAAACATGATGCCATACGTTTTGAATGTGCCCATACCTCCTAAAACCTCAAGCTTCTTCCCAAAGGTGGAGCCTACACTATTGTCCAAATCCTAAAAAGTCCCCACTACTAACTTGAAAACTTCCCTCTTAACATCATCACTGAAAGGAGCTATAGATGCGGTCAACCTCATAACGTTACTAAGGCATGATGCAACTGGAAGTCTGAACCTCTCACAAGGTTCTTCCAAGAACTTGGGTTGTATAAGAGCAAGCATAGCAAGTTTTAGGGCCCAAATTAGTTTTTTCCCTTCTAATTGGCTTACTTTGGAAAGGAGTTCATTAAGTTCATCAAGTTTGGAAAGAACTCTCCATGTGATTTTCAAGTGCTTCAAATCTGACCCAATTTTAAAGATCCAACTCATGTTTTTTCTGCAAATCCCTTGGCAGTTCTTGTTGTAGAAGGGTGTGGATCTCTTCTGAGAATGGTTTGCTGCTTAGTTTTGTTTCCTGGTCTAATGATACATGGTTGTTGTTGAGTCTCAAAAGTGTTTTCCGTATTCATACATATTTCCATTATGTCATAACCATTCAGCTCTCATTTCATAACTATCTGACCTAAACCCTACATCAAGTAACCATTTTCATAAATATATAGGTTAGGATCCTTGTCTTCCAAAGTTATTTATTTTATGTATTTAAAGTGAATTTATGATTAGAAACTACAAAATTAACATAGTATCATATATCTATATATGTGTTATGAGTTTTGTGACATGTGTAGGTCAAAATGAAGCTTCTAAAACACGTTTATGTGGCCTCCCAAAACCAAATTCGAATTTGAGTGGAGAAGATCATGGGATCATGAGGATATTTGTCTCATTTCCTATTTGTATTAAAACTCTAAGAGAACATGTGTCTTATCATTTCCTATTTTGATTGCAACTCTAGAGATATGGGGAGAGATTCATGGACTCTCATTAATGAGATAACTACTCATATTTTTGTATAAATAAGGGAAGCTTTCTCCTATCAAGAAAGAGGAGAAAAATAGGAGAATAAGAGAAAGGATTAGAGAGTGTTTTGTAACAAAGCTTAAGATGAAATGGGATGTAGATTTGTGAGTTTATCAATAAAGAAGTTCAGTTCTTTGATGTTGTTTTGATTACAACTTTAAGGAGCTGAAGAAATTCACCAAATTGGTAGCAGAGGGCCTCTGCTATTCGAGGAGTTTTTAAATGTTTTCAAGATAAGTCATTTTCAATTCTGTTTTGTCATATTTCCTTACTTAGACTGCTTTCTGAAATCATAGCTTTTAGCATTATGTTTCATGTCATTTGCTTAGATAAAGGATCCTCATGATATTGCAGTTAGTCTCTTTCTCAAGCTCTTCTAATACATCTCTATTAAATGAATGGGATTCAATTGTAATATTCTGAGTTATTAGCATTTCATTTTCTGTTACTTAGTTAAAAGGAAGATCCTCATTATACTACAGTTAGTCTCTTTCAAAAGCTCTTCCAATAAACCTCTAATTCACGAATGAGACTTAGTTGTAATATTTTGAGTTATTGATTGTTTTTCCTTATCACATTATGATTAATCTCTTTCAAAAGCTCTTCCAATAAACCTCTAACTCATGAATGAGATTTAGTTGTAATGTTATAAGTTGTTTCAACATTTCATAGGAGATCCTTACTACATTATAGTAATCTTTTTCTCAAGCTCTTCCAATAAACTTCTATCAAATGAATGAGATTTCACTATAATGTTTTAAGTTACTGTTTGTTTCAACATTTCCTTTTATGTTTTAGGAGATCCTCATTGCATTAGAATTAATCTTTTTCACAAGCTCTTCCAACAAATCTCTAACTAAATGAATCAGATCAAGTTGTAGTGTTTTGAGTTACTTGTCATTTCATGAATGTTCATTTAGAAGCTATAATATCCATGGATTAGGACTCTCTGTTTTCATCATTTCTTAGTTAGGAACAGAACTTGCAAATCAAACTATGCTTTAATTCATTTGACAACATTTCCTTTTCCTTCCTTTTAATTAGATTTAATCTCATCTTTTTAGTTTAGAGTAGAACACTAAGAATCAAAACATAAAACCCCCAAAACAACAATAAAATATCAAAACAACGAAGTAAGAAGTAGGTTTCTTAAGCACATATAGTGCACCACACTTCATCAGTTTACTAGCTTTTGTCGATAATTTATGTTAACAATTTAGGACACTAAATTGACTAAACATTTTGGTGCCGTTGCCGGGGAAGTGTAATTAGGAGACCTTATTTCTTACATCTATATATAAAAAAAATTAATAATTTCTCGAGTATGCTATCCTCCTGCACTTTGTGTGATCTGGAGGATCATAAAAAGAATTTTATGTCAAAAAAAAAAAAATGTTTTCATTATTTCATTTGATTTAATAAACTTTAAAATAAAATAAAAAAATGAAAAATTTCAATAAATTGTTTTGTTCAATAAAATATATATGTATATTTTAATTTTTGAAAATATAACATGTGTAATTTTATTAACAAAACAAATAAAATAAATTTCATTTTCTTTATTAATAGTTTTCTTTTAATAAAGAAAAAAAAAAAAAAAAAACATAAGAAAAAATATATTTTTATTGAAAACAAATCAAAAACAAAAACATCCAAGCCAGCCCCAGCAATACCATGAGCTAAAATAGCCTGAAGAAAATATGTTGATATCCTGGAATCATGACTAATTGAAACTGTCAAACGTTTTGATCCATCCGATCCAAAAGTCATCCTAAAAAACCAGCAACAATTGCCTCTGTTACAGGCTCTGTAAGGTTCATTGGCTCTCTCTCAATACCAGCAATTGCAACCCCACAAATTTCACTTTTATTTTGAAGTTTTTGAAATCTGTTCTCTAATGTTGAGACTGTACTAGAGTCTTCAAGTTTGCTGGAGGTTCGAGACTCTCAAACGAGTGGCTCTTTACCGATCTAACTTCATCAACGTGATTTAGATCAAATTATTGACACTATTCTTTGAGATTTTAAAACCTGTAATAAAAAATTAAAACCATAGAAATTGAATTCATAAGTGATTCTCAAAAAACGCATCAGCATAAACAAATGATTTTAAAACACCATTTTTGAGCAAACTAGAGCAAATATGAAAAATATGAGACATGGGTTTTTCTCAGAACAGAGGCAATTAGATAATCCAGAAATGGTTTTGTGAATTGCACAACCGATTGGGAGAATTTATGGGTTCTTTAAAGCCTTTATTTGTATATTGCGTGAATAAAACAAAAAAAAAAAAACGGTTTGCGAATTTAATTGCTGAGAATCAATTGAGAGAATTACGACATCTTCCAAGAAGAAAATTCGAAATGAGATCGAATTTTATTTCCACATGGCTCTTGATCTAAGAGTTTGATTCACTAATTTGAAGGCCATGCATTTTGATGCCGGTGATCAAACTACTTTCACATTTGTGACACCTAAAAGTGCAGGTTAGTATACACCCCCTGTGACCCCTCGTTGATCTCTAGGATTGTCTGAATTTATTATGATTTAGGGGTGAAGATGTATGCTCCACCAAGTGCTCAGGAAATGACCTACTATGAACATATTAAGAACTGCCATGAGGAGAGAGGCTATTTATATGCCTGTCTGTTCACCATGTGCTGTTGTTTTTGCTGTTATGAGACCTACGAGTTTTGCTGTGATATACTCCACTATTTCTTCCCTTGAGAGAGTAGAGAATGATGTGATCATCTTCCTATATAGGAAATTCATGTCACAAAATAAAAATAAAAATAAACAGTTGGGATTTGGACTTGAAAGGCTCAAAATAATTTTGTTATGAACTTTTTGTAATATGATTTTCTCATCTGATATGAGGTTTTTGTTGTAAAAGTTTTTGGGTATTAAAAAAAAATAAAATTATTATTAATAATTTCCTTCTAATAAAAAAAATAAAAAAATAAAAATAAAATTATTGCATCAATAAAATTAGTGTATTGTTCATTTTCCTTGAGGAGGTACTAATTGATTTAAATTTCAAGACTGATTATTTGCATAGGCATGTATACTTAACTTTCTTTTCAGGATTTTTAGCTATAGAAACTGTGCACATTCTACAGCTGTGCACATTTTGCAGCTAAGAATCAATTTTGCAACTGAGAAACTTCAATGTTTCACCCAAATTTCAAATTAGCTTAACTTTCTCTTCCGACATCAGATTTCAATGATTCAAGCGTCATTGAAAATATTTCGACGAGATCTACATAATGAGAAAACTATAATCAAAGTTTGAAACAGTAAAGACTAAAGAAATTGCTGAAAAGACAAAACAGGTAACTTGAGGCACTAATTTCGAAACAGGTATAAATTCTTTTGGTTTTCCTTTGTGAACTTGTTTTATTAGTACCAATTCTCAGTTTTTTGTGTAAATATCATAACCAGAGAGATTGATCACCTCTCTCTTTTGATAATCTTACATTCCATTTAAAAAGAAGTACTAGTTTTATTTTGCAGGTTCCAGGAGGAAGGACATATGACTACAAACGAATAGTGTCTCTCTCAGAGACTAAATTTCTTTTACAAGAAGATGATCAGCAACAAAGAAATAAACATAATTGCATCAGCACATGCTAATGCAAATCATATCCAACACTTGAAATCCTTTCAGATGCCAGTATCTCCATTGCATCCATGCTTACTCAGTCAATAAAACATTTACCTCATTTCCATTTACATTCGCTATTGCATTTCTATTTAGTCATTCAATAAAATCCTCGTCTCATTTTACCTCACTGCTAATTTTTTTTTCCCTAGTCATTATATTTTCCTGCCCTTCTTTCACTAACTTAGCAATAAAACCATTCAACTCCTCTACAAAGATGATTCATTTCATTTCCATTTTCATTCTGTCAAATAAACCTTGATCCACTGCAAAATATTTCATCCATAGTCCTTCAAAAAATATTCTTTCATGCTCGCGTTAGTTGATGGAGGATTCCTTAAGGCCTCCGTTCTAACAAGTCTTGGCCTATCGACATCAACACATTATCTAGGTCCAAGACTAGAGTCCTTAATAGTACCTTGAGGCTTGTATGCATTAATGACAAGTTCTCTCGCTGACAATCATAGGAATACATCAATGTCCCTTGATCGTCAGATCTTGCAAGTGGCTCGACATCAGCCCATCTATTCGCACTTTGAAAAGATGTACTTAGGTTCCTTGGCACTAATTGACATTAACGGTGAGCTTGCCTCTCATTGGTTAACGACATTCATCAATGGTTGGTAATCCAATGACTTCTCTTCCTGCTCGACATCAACACATTTATTCGCATGACTAGAATTGTACCATCGGATTTTGTAACGATTGAAGACTACAACATTTCAGCAATTTGCAACAGGAATAAATTTGTATCAGTAGCAATAAAGATCCCAATCTTGTCATCAGAACAAAGAGAACAAAGAAGCAGATCAAATTCATTTGTTTACATAGTTCATGATCCAAAAACATCAACAAACACACTCTTCAGTATACACAACTCATCCACATTTAAGGTAAGTGAAGGTATGTGGTTTTCTAATTTTTAGTCATGTAATTCATTAGAATGCTAAAATTATAACTTTGGAAAAATTTCTCACTCCCTTTTTCACATTGTCATATCTTTAGTTGGGGGGAAGGGATATCATTTCATATCCATATGTCATACACTATCACACATTTTCATTTCATTCCAACCTGCATATACTTCCCAACCAACTATTGTTGCAACATGATCCAAAAGATTATATGCTTTGCAAATGATCAATTCATTGATGAAGTATTTGATTCTAAATGTTTTCATGAACTTTGATGCAACAAAGAAAATAAAGCATTGTTACACAAGAACCATTGCTCAAAAAAACCGGTTGTTACACAAAAACCAACCATAAAAAAATTTAAAAAAAATGTTGCAATCAAATGTATTATACTTTTCCAAAAGAAAATATTATAAAGAAAAGTTTGGAACGAGTCGATATGATTCAAAACTCATAAAATATCAACTCATGAACAAATGAATCATTGCAATAGTTGCATGAGGACATGCAACAACTTCAGTTGGGGGGTACGTTGAGTCTCAAAAGTGTTTTTCATATTCATACATATTTCCATTATGTCATTACCATTCAACTCTCATTTCATAACTATCTGACCTAAAACCCTACATCAAGTAACCATTTTCATAAATATATGGGTTAGGATCCTTGTCTTCCAAAGTTATTTATTTTATGTATTTAAAGTGAATTTATGATTAGAAACTAGAAAATTAACATAGTTTCATATATATATATATATATGTGTGTGTGTGTTATGAGTTTTGTGACATGTGTAGGTCAAAAGGAAGCTTCTAAAACACCTTTATGTGGCCTCCCAAAACCAAATTCGAATTTGAGTGGAGAAGATCATGGGAACATGAGGATATTTGTCTCATTTCCTATTTGTATTGAAACTCTAAGAGAACATGTGTCTTATCGTTTCCTATTTTGATTGTAACTCTAGAGATATGGGGAGAGATTCATGGACTCTCATTAATGAGATAACTTCTCATATTTTTGTATAAATAGGGGAAACTTTCTCCTATCAAGAAAGAGGAGAAAAATAGGAGAATAAGAGAAAGGATTAGAAAGTGTTTTGTAACAAAGCTTAAGATGGAATGGGATGTAGATTTGTAAGTTTATCAATAAAGAAGTTCAGTTCTTTGAAGCTATTTTGATTACAACTTTAAGGAGCTGAAGAATTTCACCAAATTGGTAGCAGAGGGCCCCTGTTATTCGAGGAGGTTTTACATGTTTTCTAGATAAGTTATTTTCAATTCTGTTTTGTCATATTTCCTTATTTAGACTGCTTTCTGAAATCATAGCTTTTAGCATTATGTTTTATGTCATTTGTTTAGATAAAGGATCTTCATGATATTGCAGTTAGTCTCTTTCTCAAGCTCTTCCAATAAACCTCTAACTCATGAATGAGATTTAGTTGTAATGTTATAAGTTGTTTCAGCATTTTCATAGAATATCCTCATTATACTACAGTTAGTCTCTTTCAAAAGCTCTTCCAATAAACCTTTAATTCACGAATGAGACTTAGTTGTAATATTGTGAGTTATTGATTGTTTTGTTTCATAGAAGACCCTTGTCACATTATGATTAATCTCTTTCAAAAGCTCTTCCAATAAACCTCTAACTCATGAATGAGATTTAGTTGTAATGTTATAAGTTGTTTCAGCATTTTCATAGGAGATCCTTACTACATTATAGTAATCTTTCTCTCAAGCTCTTCCAATAAACCTCTATCAAATGAATGAGATTTCACTGTAATGTTCTAAGTTACTGTTTGTTTCAGCATTTCCTTTTATGTTTTAGGAGATCCTCATTGCATTATAATTAATCTTTTTCACAAACTCTTCCAACAAACCTCTAACTAAATGAATCAAATTAAGTTGTAGTGTTTTGAGTTACTTTTCATTTCATGAATGTTTATTTAGAAGCTGTAATATCCATGGATTAGAACTCTCTGTTTTCATCATTTCCTAGTTAGGGACAGAACTTGCAAATAAACTCTGTTTTAATTCATTTATTAACATTTCCTTTTCTTCCTCTTGACATAGATTTAACTTCATCTTTCTAGTATAGAACATAATACTAAGAACCAAAACATAAAAACCCCAAAAACATCAACAAAACACTAAAACGATGAAGTAAGAAAAGGAATACTTAGGCAGATACAGTGCATTACACTTCATCTGTTTACTAGCCCTGGTCGATAATTTATGTTAGCAATTTAGGACGCTAAATTGACTAAACAGTTGTTCCAAGAACTAATTTTTGTGTTCAATCTTTTTAATTTGTTTAGGAGTTCCTCCAAAGTTTAGTTGAAGAACGTTAAGTACATCAAGTTGCTCGATCGACTTTTCACATAAGCCTGCTTTATAAATTATGGCTCACAGCAAGACTTTGACATAATACACAAATCTATGCCTAGAATAATTTATTCAAAGTTTTAATATGCAACAATAGACTTCAAATATGCACATAATGCTGATGGCAAGTCCTGAATTAACATACTGCTGATAAGGAAATAACACCCAAAAAATAATTAAATACACAGGGAGCAAACTAGGAAGATAGAACCTAGTAGCAATTGACAGCAAATATTAGCAGTACATATGCAGATATCAGTTCACCGAAAGTGAAGCCCTTGCTCTTAGTTATGAAAAAAACTGGTATGTAGTGTAAGACTATAGCTTCAATGTGCTGCTCAGAATTAGGGTTCGCTTCAGAAAATTTGCATATAGGGTAACGACCCTTTCATTCAATATGCCACTGCCACGAGCCTGCCACAGGACACTACAACAATGGATAAATTTGTGTCTTGCTCAGTGGGAAAGTATAAAAGTAGAAGTTGTCCTCTTCAACAAGATTCAGCCCAAACTTCAAGCATCTCGACCAACATAGGAAAGATGGTATTCAGATTTCCGAAAAATTATGTGTTCTGCCCGGTTGAGATCACAGTAGTGACTGGTTCACTTCCACAAACGTAGAATTTGCAATTTCCACCCACGACCAGAGGCTCAATTTATTATTGCACTGGCACACTGCCTAACCTCTGCACATATCATCAATCGAGTCACGAAAAGACCAATTCGGCCAAAGCTATGATCACTGGTCTTGACCATGATTTCACTTCAGCCTTAATGCGATAGCAAACAAGGAATTTGACTGTTCAACCCAACGTCACTATCTCGACGAGGAACACGCGTGCAACCTCCAGCTCGACTTCTGGAATGACAACTTGAATGCGTTCATGAACTAAAGGTGACTTACAATAATGCCACGATTTGCCCAATTAATTAAAACGTCACCGAGCTTGCACCAGACATGCGTTCCTATGTTCAACTCTCAGTAAATCTCCATGTTGATTCATGTCAACAAGTGCATCGTCACTCAATTTGTATATTGATTTAGAGATCAGCCCTTTTTAACTCGGATACGACCCTCTGATAATAGCCTCAGATAATTATGGTCGACGTTTCTAGAAGGCCTTTGTCACACCCGTGCGAGAGAAACCGTTTTCCCATCCAACAAAATGACTCCAGGTGATAGTCCCGAGATTTAGTTAGATGTTGTGATAATGCTACGTTGTCGTCTTCCAACTCTGTTGTCAGACAATATTGTATTCACGTTGCCGCTTTCCAATCTTCATGTGCACCCACTTCGATGGCGGCTGCCTGGACGGTATTATTTCAATTTGCTCATGGCTCAACCCAAAGCAGATGGAGTTCCCAGCTACTATACTCAACGTCGATGACAATACCGCTTCGATGGCACATTTTGTCACTCATACGCACTAAACGCCATCAACAAGAAAAAAAATCAACTCAGCCCGTCGACCATGTCCCAAACAGGTCCATTGTAAGCGGCTTCTTCTCAGAAGCGCCCAGGCTGCAAAAACGGTCCTTCTCTCATGCGCATGAATCACCCTTTCTACATTGGTCGACCTTTTGTCTTGCATGCGACTTCCTCACAAGATATGACTTGATTGTTTCATATCATTCGACTCAAATGTCGAACCATTATTGTGTCGACAACCCTTTCCTAAAAATTTTGATGGATTTACACCACAATTTTGCAAACGAGGATGAACTTGGCCATACGAGTGTTCTAGCAACGATCTGGATTTTCTTTCAAAAAGCAATTCAATTTGCAATTAAACCCACTACAATCAAGTTACGGCTCTGACAACCCAATGGGATAACCTTCGAACAATAACCGTTGTAACTCAAGAATATGTGAAATTTTCAAGAGGAGAACATTTCTACACTACTTGGTTTATTTCTCTTACTTATGCGATAAGTTATTTACAGAAGCTTTAGTAAATTCTGAAATAAACACATTTGCAGACCTTCACTATCGTTAAGAGCATAAGAACAGAAAGATAATTTACACCAATAGCACAATAGAAATAACTAAATGAACACAGATGTTTTTGGACAATTGTCCCCGGAAATACCCAATGTGGGAAAACTGATGCAGCAGATGAGGGTTTTATATTTATCTTCAGAAATGGAAAGTGCATTTACAGGAGTCTGATGAGCAGAGAAAAATTAGCAAACACCTGGCTAAATTTTCTAGACCTTCCAGACAATTTTCGGACCCTTGGGGTGACCTCCTTCACCCTCTATGTCATCTAGCGTGAATGCTCTGCGCAGTCCCTCTCTGGACGGCATGATTCTGCATGGAGGGGTTCTTGCTACTGATCAGCTCACCCTTCCCTTCACCCTCTTGAGTTCTGCTTCCCGATAATTGACTTCGCCCTCCTCCTTCTGCTTCTGCAACCCAGCCTCTACAAACTCACCCACTGAAATCGATTTCACTTGCTTCAGGATCGATTTCCTTCGAGTATGAGAGTGTCCTCGGATTGATTTCCAAATGGCCCTCAAGTCTCTTCTTATAGTCTTCTCGCTGATGAATCAACGGCCAAGATTATATCTTTAACCAATGGCTCAAATTAAAAGATGACTTGATCTTTGTCTTCTAGAAGATTCACAATCTACTCTATTAATACTCTTTAATTATTTAATTTCCCTAAGTTTATACTTAGGGTTTGCATTAAAATAATTAATTATTTTAATAAAGTCATATCCGAGCAGAATCTCCACAGACGATTTTTGGGTTCTCTGGATAACTGATTGCTAAGCCTCTCTACCAAAAATGAGACCTAGACACTTTCCAATGCTATAGAAATCAACACTCCCTCTTAGCAAGGAAAGTGTTTAAGCCAGATACCGTTGTATTGGTCTGACTCTACATCATCTACTGCGTTGATGATGTTCTGGCTGTTGCCCCTCATCTCTGCGCTGCTGCTTCCTGTACTGCTGCCTTCTCACTGAAACATCCATACTGCAGCTCCCTCTTCTTCTAAAGACCACCCTTTCCTCTAGTGGAAGGGGTTATCGACCATCCCCATCTTCTCTCTGAAGTAAGTGAACTTGATCTTACTTAGAGCCTTTGTGAGGATGTCTACCACTTGTTCACCTGTAGGAGTGTATCGCAACTATACTTCTCCCCTCTGGACATAGTCCCTGATAAAGTGACACCGAATATCAATGTGCTTCGACCAGTCATGAAACACAAGATTTTCAGAGATCTTAATGCAACTCTGATTATCACACATAATCCCGATCAATTCTATCCGCTTCTTGAGTAAGTTCAAGAGCAATTTGCGGAGCCATATGGCCTCGCACGAAGTTATGCTTGTTTCCATGTACTCTACCTCGACTGAGCTCAGTACTACGGACTTTTGTTTCCTGCTGCACCAGGAGGTCATTCCTAATCCGAGACTAAAATAGTACCCACTGGTACTTTTCCGATCTACTGTGCTTCCAGCCCAATCTGCATCTATGAACCCACTCAACTGGATCTCATTTCCCTTGGTGTACCGTACCCATACTTGACTATCCCTCTCAGGTATCTAAGAATATGTTTGGCTGCTTCCCAGTGAGCCTGCCTTGGTTCCACCATGAACTGACTGAGGGTATTCACTGCATAACAAATGTCTGGACTTGTGTTGACCAAATACATCAATGACCCGATGAGTTGTCTGTGCAATGTGGGATCAGCCTCATCATCCTCTGATGTGTCTATCTTCTTCCAGTTAGTAATCATTGGCGTGGCCATGGGTTTAAAGTCTTCCATCTGAAATCTCTTCAGAATTTTTGTCATGTATCTTCCTTCTCCTAGAAATATTTCTCCTTCCTGCTACCAGACTTCTAAACCAAGAAAATAGTGCATCTGCCCCAAGTCCTTCATGTCGAATTTTGTTGCCAGATTCTCCTTGCAATCTTTGATGAGCTTGGATGACCTGGTCAAGAACAGGTCATGCACATACAGAACAAGAATAAGCGGCTCATCTCCTACTCTTAAGTAGTATAAGTTGGGATCTGCGTCACTCTTGACGAACCCCATTTTCTGCAAGTAGCCATCAATCCGACCATACCATGCCCTGCGGGTTTGTTTTAAGTCATACAAGGCTTTCTTAAGTCTGCAAACCTGAGTCTTCTGCTCATGTGTCTCGAAGCCCTCTGGCTGCTCTATGTACACTTCTTCCTCTATCACACCATTCAAGAACGCAGTCTTGACATCCATCTGGTGAATCTCCCATCCCATATGCGCTGCCAGAGAGATGATGGATCTAATAGAAGTGTATCCTGCTACTGGAGCAAAGGTTTCTTCATAGTCAATGCCTTCTTTCTGGGCATACCCCTTTGCTACAAATCTTGCCTTGAATTTCTCTATGCTGCCATTTGCTGCATATTTGATCTTGTAGATCCATCTGGATCCTACAACAGATCTGTCCTGTGGTCTAGGGACTACTCCCCAGACATCATTTGTCATGATGGAGCTATACTCCTCCACCATGGCATCTACCCATACCTGATGTTGTGCTGCTTCCCGAAAGGTAGAAGGCTCACCAACCTGAGCTACCAGTGCCTAATATATGTCAGGTTGTTTCCTTATCCTCTTCCCTTCTCTAGGTGCTCCAACAAATCCTTCTGCATCTCTAAGAATCTATTGGAGTTCTCTACTCAGTCTCCCATTAGTGATGGCAAGTCTCACCTGTTCTTCCTCCTGTTCTTCGTCAGAGGAGCATCCCTCAGAAATATTGTGCCTTGGAGAGGCACTGGACCTCTCCTCCATAGGTCATTGAGGTTGTACCTGTGGATCTTCCTCAATCTGTGTATCTGTGGCCATCTCTCGAGATTTCCTAAAAGCTTTCTCCTCCAGGAATTTTACATCACTTCTTACCACGACTTTCCTGCTCTCTAGAATATAGACACGGTATGGCTTTGCATTCTCACTGCAGCCCATCAGAAAACCCTTTTCTGCAGTTTGATCCAGCTTCTTCCTCTTTTCCTCTGGAAAGTGGCAGTATGCTATGCTGCCGAATATCCTGATGTGGCTCACTTTTGGCTTGCTGCCTGTGAACACACTTTCGAGAGTAACCTTCCCCAAAGCTCTATTGGGAACTCTGTTCTGAATATAAACTACTGTGTTGCAGGCCTCTACCCATAAGAATTTGGGCATTTCCTAGTCGTAAAACATTGCCCTTGCAGCTTCTCTTATGGTCTGATTCTTCTGTTCTACAACTCCATTTTGTTCTGGATTGTAAGGAGTTGTCCATTCTCTCTTGATGCCTTCCTTGATACAAAAATCGGTGAAGTCTTTATCGATATAGTCTCCACCGTTATCTGACCTCAACTTCTTGATCATCTTTCCTATAGAGTTCTCCACCAATGCTTTGAAATCTTTAAACCAACTAAAGACTTCATCTTTGGTCTTCAGAAAATAGATCCAAGTTTTCCTGGAATAATCATCAATGAAAGTGGCAAAATAATTTGCCCCACTGAGAGTTGTTGTGGACATCGGACTGCAAATGTTAGAGTGTATTAACTCTAATACACCTTTGGCTCTACTGTTGCTTCTTCGAAATGTTGCCTTAGCGTACTTCCCTAGTACGCATCCCCTGCAAACTTCGTCTTTCTTTGTGCTGAGTTCAGGAGCCCCTATGACAATATTTTTGAGAATCCCCAAGGCTCCATGATGTAGATGCCCCATCTTTCTGTGCCATAACTCATTCAGATCTCTGTTGTCTATACTGCCAATCAGGGCCATCGGAGATTCAAGCTGGAGCTTATACAGCTTGTGACTCCTTACTCCGATTTGTGTCATTTTGCTCCAGTTAGGGTTTTTGACATACACCTTATCTTGAATAAAGTATATGTCATAGCCCTTGTTCTGAAGTTGAGACACCGAGAGTAAATTCATCCCAAACCCTAGTACATGCAAAACATTCATGGCTCGAACCTTGTTACCATCCTCCGTCTGAAATGTTACAGTACCTCTATCGATGGGGGTACATTTTGCCTTATTTCCCATAGTTATTTGGAAATTCATCTGCTCTTCTTGATAGCTCAAAAAACATTCTCGAACCCTCGTCATATGAGCAGATGCTCCATTGTCAATATACCAAAGTCTGGATGCCAGCAACTTCATGTCATGTTCTCTCTACATTTTTGCATGCTCTGGAGGACTGTGTGAGTCCCTTTGACTGTGTGAACCCTTCCTTTGGTCCATGGCAGATCCTCTCTTCCTGTTTTTAGCCCTTTGCTCTGATACCATGTGAAATTTTCAAGAGGAAAATATTTCTGCAATACTTGGTTTATTTCTCCTACTTATGAGATAAGTTATTTACAAATGCTTCAGTAAATTATGAAGTAAACACATTTGCAGATCTTCACTATCGTTAAGAGCATAAAACAAAAATATAATTTACACCAATAGCACAATAGAAATAACCACATGAACACAGATGTTTTTGGACAATTGTCCCAGGAAAAACCCAATGTGGGAAAACTGGTGCAGCAGATGAGGGTTTTATATTTATCTTCATAAATGGAAATTACATTTACAGGAGTCTGATGAGCAGAGAAAAATTAGCAAACACCTAGCTGAATTTTCTAGACCTTCCAGACAATTCGGACCCTCGGGGTGACCTCCTTCACCCTCGGCGTCATCCAGCGTGAATGCTCTGCGCAGTCATTCTCTGGACTGCGTGATTCTGCGTGGAGGGGTTCTTGCTGCTGATCAACTCACCCTTCCCTTCATCCTCCTAAGTTCTGCTTCCCGATAATTGACTCCTCCCTCCTCCTTCTGCTTCTGCAACCCAGCCTCTACAAACTCATCCACTGAAATTGATTTCCCTTGCTTCATAATTGATTTCCTTCGGGTACTGAGAGTGTCCCCGGCTTGATTTCCAAATGGCCCTCAAGTCTCTTCTAATAGTCTTCTCGCTGATGAATCAACGACCAAGATTATATCTTTTAATCAATGGCTCAGATTAAAAGATGACTTGATCTTCGTCTTCTAGAAGATTCACACTCTTCTCTATTAATACCCTTTAATTAGTTAATTTCCCTAAGTTTATACTTAGGGTCTACATTAAAATAATTAATTATTTTAATAAAGTCATATCCGAGTGAAATTTCCACAAACGATTTCTGGGTTCTCTGGATAACTGATGTCTAAGCCTCTGCGCCAAAAATGAGACTTAGAACACTTTCTGATGCTATAGAAATCAACATTTGCCATGTTTGCAGGCATACCTCCAGGAGTGAGGTGGAGCGACTTGGTTTTGTAGCCCTAGAGCCCACATTATTCAGTAGCAGGATGAACCAGTGGTAGTTGTTGCAGTCAGAAGCCAGAGTGACAATTGCAGTGACTAGCAGCAGTCAGATGCTGGGGAGAACATTGCAGAGTTGGTAGCAGTGCGATTGGCACAGTGCAGAGTCAGCAGCAATGCAGAGCCTTCAGTGACAGTGCAAATGCTAGTAGCAGTCAAGACTCAGGTGACAGATGCATCATACTGATCACAGTTGGTTCAGTATTTCAGATGCTTCTCAGTTGTAGATGTTGCAGTTGTAGCAACAACAGATGAGAGGGAGTTGCAATGCAAATGCTTTGTTGGCAGCAGTTCATCAGGGTCAGCAACAACACAGATGCAATGCATATCATAGTTGCGCAATGGTTGGTGGGCAGCAGTAGCCAGACATCATCAACGTGACAGGAGATGGTGCAGAAGCAGAGTGTTAGTTTTTGTAGCATTGGATGTGTTCTAGCCTTGAAATTTTGTGGAGAGGCTAGAATACATGAGATCTCCAAAATCCAAAAATTGTTTCTGGAAATTCCGCCCAGAAACGACTTAATTAGATTATTAGTCAATTTTTAAATATTTCCTAACTCTAAACTTAGAGAATATGATTAATTAATTAGAATTAATGAAGTCAAGGTGTGAATGTTCTAGAGACTCACATGGATCGATTTCAAGCTAATCCTAGCCATCGATTAAGATCTAATCTTTGTCGTTGAAGTCTCAATAGAGGATTATAATAAGAAGTCGACGGGGCTTAGAGAAATCCTTCAACAGTTCGATTTTACTGGAAGATCGATTTCTAGAGTAGCAGCGATTTGTTGCCAGCGAGAGATTAAGTGGGATCGAAGTAGTGAGAGAGGGGTAGAGACAGTGAAGCCGGAGGAGGCATTCCAAATCTGGTGAGTGCATTTGCAAAGAGGTAGAGGAGCCATAGAGAGACTAATGCAGAGGCAGCACAGTACCCTCTAAAGGCAATTCTGTATTTGCTGGGGAGAAGCAGAGATTCTATGCCGGAAGCTGGGCAGAGGTTCCAGAGGCCAGGAGAGTCATTTTCCTAGACAAAAGCTAACTAGACGGCTTGAGGAGAAGAAGTTTCATGTTGGGTGATGCAGTGACTGCGCAAAGGCAGTTTGGACAACTCAATTTTGAGCAGAGGTCAGTGCTCGGATTCACCTGTGGAGTGAGGAAATTCCTCACTAGATTTTTCTTTCCAATTTCCTTTGTAGTATTTCTAGTTTGGGCATCCCGTTGTACTTAGATTATTTCACTGTTGCATAATATTAAAATCATCAGCTACTGCATCGATTTTCCCGAGTTGGGTTTTTCCGGGGACTTTCCTCCAAAAATAACGGTGTTATTTTATGTGTCTGTGCTAGCATTTCTTCCAGCATTTATTTCTTCCGCAGTTTTTGTTTGTGAAGGTTGTAGATTTGCAGTGTATTTATTTCGATATTTTCCGTAGGAAACAACTAATAAATTGTTAAATAGAATTAACAATTATAAGAAATAACATCAATTGCTGCAATATGATTCGGGTCACTAAATTTTCACAATGTCCCATTACGTCATTTCCATAGGGACTACCCCCCATAGCCTTCTGTTGGGAGACAGCTAGAATGGAGTGGGCAGGGATCAGAGTGACAACCCCCGCCCTGAGTGGTTGTTGCAGTGCCTGTACACTTTGAGCAACAACAGTCCCAACAATCACAAATCAACCAAGAAAAACTAATTAAACTCGACGCTTCTTGATGGTTTTAGAGTAGGGATTTCCTTTGATTTATCTAGATTTTATTTAGATATTTTTGGGACTAATATTTCTACTAACTATTACGAACGTCCAAAGTTGTTTTTGGCATCTTTCTCTTTGCATGGTAAGCTAATTTCTTGGAGGTCCATAGAGGCACAAGGGGGGGAAATTGATTGGTTGTTCTCTGTTAAAATTGGAAACTAGGGCCAAACTCCACCTTGGACAACTCATATGATGGAGATAATATTTTTATTGGATTCCTCTTTTCGAGAGGTGCAAGATTGATCTAAAGATCATCTTGTTTGGTCGAGCAGAATTCTGATTTAATTTATTATTCACACATGTGCAAATTTTCAAGGTCGGCTAGAGTCAAATGTAGGCTCATGAAGCCCAACAGATGTGTCTCCACACTCTCAACGAATTGTATAAATAAGAGTGACCTTCACTTCATTTGGACATCACTCGCTCAACACACATCTCTCTCTCTCCTCCCCTCTCATTGGTTCGTACAACTTGAAGCAACTCTCTACCTCACACGTGTGAAAACAGGGGGCCAAAAATTTCAGGAGGACATTTTGGAGCCACTTTGACCAACATTGACTTTCTGGTTAGGGTTGCAGTTGGCTACTGTTGACTGTTGATTTTGACAGGACTATTTTGGGCAAGTTATTTTGATATTTGTACTCTCTCTCTCTGCTGAACTATTGAAGAATAATAAGAAGAATTTGATCAAAGGGTTTTCCCCACATTGGGGTTTTTCCCTGGCATCCGCCAAATATTGTGTCCTCTTATCTTGGTTTGTCTTCTACATTTTTGTTTATGTTCTATCAACATTTACTATCATTGTGATTAAGCTAATGTGATTGCTAAACTGGAATTTTATATTGGGCTAATAAGGAAAATGGAAGTAAATTGCACTTAAGCATAGAACATACCATTGTTATCTAAAATTAACATGGTATTAGAGCCTAGGTGAAGACAAAGCCCAAGCAAGAGTGAGAAAAGCAATCACTAAGATCTGTTGGACAAGGTCAAGATTCAATGGCTTCCTCATCTTACTTCAAATCTGAGGACAAGCTCATTGATAAATCTGATTACCATGCATGGAAGATGTCTCTAGACTTGACTTTAGATGAGAATGATGTCATGGACTGTGTGCAGTGAAAGATTGCTGATCCTCCTTCAATGCACTGGCTGCCACTAAATCAAAGTAAAGAAAGGTGAGGTCAAAGCTAAGAAGATCATCAGGGATTCCATTCAAAAACATTTGGTTGCTTACATTTTCGAGCTGGGCACATCTAAGGAGATGTATGACAAGTTGGTTAGAATGTTCAAAGCTAGCAATGCAAACCAAATCTTCTTTCTCAAGAACAAGCTGAAGAACATCAAGATGAATAGAGGGGAATCCATCCGATCCTACTTCATGAGGATTACCGAAATAAAAAACGATCTTCTATCTATTGGAGAAGTTATTGCTGACCGGGAGCTCACTCTTATTGCACTTGGAGGTCTTCCTCGAGCATGGGATGTATTCAATACCACTATCCTCAACAATGATATGATTATAGGTTTTGATGAATTGTTGACTAGATGCACTCAAGAAGAAACAAGGATGATGGAGAGAGACATGCCTTCAAATAGGAATGATCCCATTGCATTCTCCACTCATGCTAAAAGAAAGAACAATGTTGGTCCAAAGAAACAAGGTCAAGGAAGACAAGGATAAAAAGAAGGAAGAAAGGGAAGATGCTTCAATTGTAATAGGTTTGGCCACTATGCTAGAGAGTGTCCTAATAAAAGGGATACACCATGATATGATGATCACAACCACAACAATTTCAAGGGAAATGGAAATCAAAGAAATAGGAGGTTCAACAACAAAGGAAAGAGAAATGCTCCAGCTGCACGATATGGAAATGGTCGACCTACTAAGAAGTCAAGAAACTCTAAGTATGAGGAAACTAATGTTGTAGATAAACAAAATGAATTTTATCTTATCTCTGTCCTCACTACTGCCTCTCCTCCGAACACATTAGACAATTGGTTGATTGATAGTGGTGCCTCAAGGCACTTCACTTGGTACAAAGAGGCCCTCTCAAATTTGATTGAAAAGGAAACTAATTTGGAGATCATACTTGGAGACAATGCCACCTATCCCGTGAAAGGGACAGGGGCTGTTACTCTTCATTTAAATCAAGGTCAAATCCTTCATCTGCAAGATGTATTATATGTACCTGAATTGAAGAAGAACCTGGTATCTATTTCTGTAATATCCCCAAAGGGAGATAACCAGTAATAAACAGAAATATGCCAGACAGATATAGAAAACACAATGCTGAACCAGATCATGGAACCAATACACATAGAATGCCAGAAAACTGAGCCATTTTATTAATCTGAAAGTACATAGAGAGGAGTACAAGAAAATCAGAGTAAATGCACCTATCCTTGCCCTAGGCAAGTGGAGGCCCTCTCAAACAAATAATGACTGCAACAAGGACAGCGTCTTTATTTTATTTGAAAACTACTCTACGAAAGGCGAAAATTTGAGCCCCCACCTTGGAATTCATGTTGAAGACCAAAAGATAGGCGATATCAATACTCCAAACCCTCTGATAGAAAACGTATCTCTTGCTAGTGGCAATGTTGTTCAGTGTAGTCTTTACAGTCACCAAAACCCTCCAAATGAAAAGCTTCCAATCGGGGCCAAAAACGGCGTCAAGCCATTTGCTCACATGACCACAGCTCATCGGATCGGCGTCCTCCCGGATGGATTTGTGTCACATGCTGGTCTGGCTGGTTGAAGCCCTACAATCCCGGTCTGTGTCTGTCCCTCCAGATCTG